>OUQQ01000417.1:0-18579 GCA_900404475.1 Spongospora subterranea | reverse complement strand
GTCTCCAATACATTCCACAGAATCTGGACCGTTTGATCTGTCTCAGAACATCCCTCATATCTGGTCGATACAATGATCAATCTCTCACAATATATCGGTTAAGAACTCCTATCACGTACTGGCAATGGGGTTTCAGTTTGGAGAAATCGATTCGGACAGGACCGTTGAGAATCAATTCCAGTTCCTGTGGCGCCCATTGGCTCAGGTTAAAGTCGCCGCCAAATACAAGGCGAAACCTGTATCGAGACAACGATCACGAAATCGCCATGATTAATATTCGATCGCATCATTACCCTATCTTAAACGTTTGAAATTCTCGGGAGAGGTATTCGTTAAGGAAAAAACTAATGTATTTTTCCGCGAATACCTTGTAATTGGCGGGAGTTATCCAATCCGCCATCGAATCAACATTCACAATCCCGTGATTTCCGGAAATTAACCATTCAATTAAACCACTATTCATATCTTGATACATCGGTTTACCAACTGACCGCAGTTCCTCTAAAAGATGGTCAGATTTTAGGGAAAGATGAAATACGAGGAAATGGCCTTACCAGGGGTTAGGGTACCTACATAAAGGTATCTAGCAAATCTATAGCGGGATGGGAACAGGATTTCAAGATCCGGTAGCGACAAATGAATGTCCATTAGCCTTTTATAAAAGCAGGATGGAAAATTGAGATGTAATTGAACGCCGTGATAAAACGCCAATCCAAGTAAAACACCTGTGGGAAAACTGGAGATTAGATTACCATATCACATGGACTAAATGGACCGATGTATTGAAAATGAACGGTATCGGTCTGTGAATATAAACAGTCGATTTTGAATAGATTTAACCGCCAATTGTTGGCATAGTGTCTTGATTTGACGAATCTCAATTGCAACTCTATAAATGTGTTATATTGGCCCAACCCATATGATGAAACCTATCAAGTTTAGAGTCATCGACCTCTTGCGAAAGATATAGAAATTGACTCTCATCGACTGTTCGAAAAACGCCTATAGAAACGGTTATTGGTAATGAGAATAGACAAAGTGAAAACAGTTATCAACTATGGCGATGTAATTTTTTGGAGAATCGTTTAAAGAACCGTTTTTGCTTGTTGAGACATGAAGTTATGGTTGGTTCATCATTGATCACAGGTTGACCACCCAAATCCACCGGTAGACCGATATTGATAATTATCTGAAGGAATAACAGTTAAAAAAAATTGCAACGTTTGCGAGAACAACCAACTTTGTATAAAGAATATCCTTTTGCCAAACAATTACCAATAACAGTTAGAGCCTCTTCCACGAGATTGCCATTGGAGACCTGAAATAACATCACACTAAATAAAGAGTCACGTTCATGAGGAGTCTCCGGATACATGAAAGATCAGAAAGTTCTGACAGTTGCTCTGAGGAATTGCAGCGAAATAAGCAGTGATCAGCTGTTTCTTTCGATCCAAACTCAGTAGACATGCGACATCGCTCATCATTTGCTGTAAAACGGGACGCTGAACCACTACCGCAGCAACGTTGTCTTTGTAAAAACTCGAGCAAGGAAGTGGATCATATCGATGAGAATTGGACTGCCACATCATCCACAAAAGATTCACAACTGCCCCGATCCAACCACAAGGTCGACGATCGTTCCTGAAACGGATAATATCAACTGACGTCGGCAATGCGTTCAAAAAATGCGGACCAGAGGACGTCAAGAAACTTTTGCAGATCACAAAGGAGTAGTTTGAACGCTGGAACAGATAAATCATTCAGAAAGTCAAAAACGGATCCATCCGGAATCGGAGAGTCATTATCATAGCAGGCAGTAGCATCATTCCAAGAGAATTGAATTTCGTCGTTTAAAAAAGATGGGAGAACGATCTTGAGCGATTTAGCCAACAACTGCACCTGTTGACGTGGTCAGCTAAAAGTGTTTTGTGAAAATCGGATAAGCAGACCTTTCGGATTGAAAGTATTGCCCCATATTTGGTCGGCTCTGACATTTCAAGTCAACAATACGGAATTCATGAACGAAACTCACCACAGCACGAGTCAACAACTTACGGGGGGAATTTTCGTTTTCTGCAGGAATGGGGTCTTCGGGTGTGTTCTTTTCAATGCAGTCCGAAGCCATTTCAGCCAAAGGCTCAAGGGTATCTTCTTGCATTGCGGTGACCAGGTTCGCGCTCGACTCAGGTTGGCAGATAGAGATAGTGTGTTCGGGATATGGGACTACATCAAGAGATGATGGATCACCGTTCCCTATGAGGGATTGGGAACAATCTTCCTGTGTGTCGTCGTGTGCCAGTAAGGCATTGTCGAATTCCTCCTCCGCCTGATCAATCATTGACTTTCGGGCACCAGGTCCAGGCGACAGACGACCAACCTGATCTTCGTTGGAGTTCGCAACAGGTGACGAAGTTGGCGGTGGTTTCGCATGGGATGAACAGATGATGGCCCCAACGATGGCGACTTGGATCAGAAAACGAACCTGTCCAGAACTACGTCTGCCCGTAGGGACCACCATTTCCCAACCCATTTCACAGAGATCAATGAGGAGAATACCGCTCGTTTTTGACAGAAAGTCCGCACAGGAGAGTTCTGTCGACCGAATCGTGTCGCGCAATGACAATGAGATCTGGTTCTCTGTATATTAAGGCGCCGTCATATACAGTATAATGTCTATTTAAGGTGCGCAGTTCGGGTGGATCTGTCGCCAGAACCGTTCAGTCACGCTCTCCGAAACTGCTATTTTTATGATCGCATTGGCGCTGTCAGTTTCTCACCGTATCAATCGAATGGCGGTGCCCATACCAATCAAGACCGGGTGCGGTCGAGTTTGAAGAGTATTTCGCCACAGGAACCGCATGCCGGCACGCTCGTTGGGCGATAACCGCGAGTCCAATCACGAGCGTGACGTTGCCTGCAACAACTTCACTATAACATACGCTATCTGAGTTGATAGGCACCGGATTTGTACCTCCAATGGGATGTTCGTTGACCGATTAACTTCTCATTCCGGTCCCAAAAAAAAGTACCGGAATTGCCTGGTCGTTGTCACTCCCCGAGCTTATTATCGAATCTGATCATTTCACCAGCAACCACACCAACAAGAACGGAGACACTCTGAATCCAGAGTCGTTGTTAGGCAACGCCACCTGAATAATCAGTTCGAATAGTGACAGTGTCGAGTCACGACGTGGACCGCATCCACTTTCAAGCGCGAGCTTTCAACATTTCACACCGACAAACGGGAGCACATCGGGCACTGGAAACTGCAACACAGCTCGGTTTCAGAGTGTATTGATGCACATCACGCGGACCTCTTCAATGCATTATTTTTACATTCATATTCGGAACGCGATAGGCACTTGACCTACATTTATACAGCCGCCAACAACGTACGCGACTGTTATCTGAAACCGTCCGATCGACGACCTCTCGCGCCGCGTGTCGCGTGGCCATTATCTGCGATGCGCAGACGAGGAAACTGTCAAACGGACCGCGTTCGTACACTTCAACAACAACTATATAACCACGTCCGAAACGCACACACATTATTATAATAGTGGAACATCGGCAGCGTTGTCGTTGTCGGCAGCGTTCGGTCGTACAATTACGCTGAGCCTTCCATATTTGGATTCGAATCGACGAAAATCGTCGATTCGTGGACGTAGTCGGATGCTCCTCCACCGGTGTGTGGATATAGTTCGTTTCGCACGTGGTTATATAGTTGTTGAAAGAGAGGTACATCGAGACGCATTGATCACGTGGTGGTCGATCAAGATGTAAATGTCAAACAAGCCAATGATACTCACTGAAACGGTGTTGCGACGATCGTCTGCGCGTTCGCAGATAAAGGGCCACGCGGCGCGAGAGGTCGTCGATCGTCGGAACACCGTTTCAGTGAGTTTCATTGGCTTGTTTGACATTTACATCTTGATCGACCACCCCGTGATCAATGCGACTCGATGTACCTCCATCACAAGGCAATTTTCAATCCAGACACACTTTAGTGTTGGTCAGGCGACATAGATCGTTGGATGTGTATTGCGACAGACGATTCTCTATCAACACGTTCCTTGAAATATATAATATCCTTGTGCTGGACCCAGGTCAAATAATCACTACTTATTCTCGAGATTGACGTGAGAGACCCTGCCATTGGAAGCCAGTCGTAAAGGGTCAGCCAACCAGCGACACCCCCCGGGCTAATGCCTCAACATGTTCGAATCTGTCTCCGCTTTTGGTAAAAATGTATCCCGGTAGTCGAAATATACTTGACGACAGCGTCAATTGTTGATGTAAAGCGAAGTCGTAGCAAGGAAGTGTTATCGTCTAGACCCACAAGGAGATCCTTCCTTTGCCGGGGATAGGAAGATTGAAGGGCGTTCTTGAACGAAACAAGATGTTTCGAGATAAACGACCCGCCATTATTTGCTCTCACAAACAGATTGAACCAAACATGGGCAGGTCGAATGTCCCTCTTTTCTACGACAAGTCAACACGTTATGGAGTATGTTGTAGAACAACCGATCATAAACATAAACGACACCTAAAACCGTTTCGTCTCATCCTTGACTCTGATCTCATCCTTGTCCCGTTGGCGAACGGCGCTACTGTTGCGCCATTCCTCCAATGCGGGTCCTCAAGTTGTTGGGTTTGCTGCTGCTGGCGACCAGACCGACTCAATCTGTGGCAACCGAACCTGGTCATGGTTGGGGCGAACCGCTTGGCTCAGGTCAGGCCAACGCCGCCACCACAACAATCGCCTCCTCGACTATCTCGGTATGGATGGCGGAATGTCTCTCCAAAGACTAGCCACATTCTGAGATCATTGGTGCTGGCAGAAAACCATGTCGCCGTCGCAGGAGCGGGCAATGGTCCATGACAAGACCCAAGGTTTACCTGATCCAGTGCCAGGCAATTCCTTGTTGGCGTTGGGTTTGTCCATTATTAATCGTGTTGATGAAAGTTCTTCGATGAATGTGGTCGTTCAGTTCATCTTCATATAGAGATTCGGCTTGTTAAGTGTTTTTTAGGAATGGCACTCGAGACCGGGTTCGAAAATTGACGCGTCCCATATCAATATCGATTCTCAACAATTGAGCCAAGAGGGCGAGAACCTCGATTGCCTTATCGATCTAAATCGAATTCCAATTGATTCGGAATATTTGCCATCAAACTCTCTCGAGAATTTCGTGCCCGATAACAGAAACGCCCACCAGTTTGGTGAAAATGTTTCGATGAATGTGGTCGTTCAGTTCATTTTTATATAGAGATTCGGCTTGTTAAGTGTTTTTTTTAGGAATGGCACTCAAGACCGGGTTCGAATATTGACGCGTCCCATATCAATATCGATTCTCAACAATTGAGCCAAGAGGGCGATAATCTCGATTGCCTTATCGATTTAAATCGAATTCCAATTGATTCGGAAATTTTGCCATCAAACGACACTCTCGAGAATTCCGTGCCCGATAACCGAAACGCCCACCAGTTTTGTGGCAGTTCTTCCAGAAACTTAGCCGTTCAGTTCATGTCCAAATTGTGTTTGAGTTTGCTAATTGGTTCGTCTTAGGATTGGAACCCGAGCACGAGTTCAAACCGTAATGTATCCCGTATTAGTACTGATGGTCACCAGTCAATTGAAAGCGTAGAGGGCACAACTTTCGATTGCCGCATCGAGAATACGATTAATTCAAAACGACAGCCTGTTGACGTTCGTGAGAGTTTCGTGCTAGTAAACGATTGCCGATAATCGTGATCACCAATATCTGATTATGGCGTACTAGGAAGGATTTCCGGAGCAGGCTCACGAAACGGTTCTGTTTCGTAATTCCAAGTACTTCTCGGGATTGAGAATGCTCTGTCGGCGCCTAAACTGGGACCTGGATGAGGTCAAAGACTATCAGAGCCTTTGTGTGTTTCTGGTCAGACCTCTGGTTCCTCGCTCTGTCTGGGGTTTGATGATCACAAACGGTGTCGTCTGCTTAGGGAAAGGGGACGAATCCAAAACAGGTCGAGTTTCTCGACAGTGTCGCCATGACGGAAAACATGATAAAACTACTGTTGCTGGGAGAGTCGGGACGGGATAACGTTGAGATCGGACAAAACAACATCAAAGCTCCTGATCAAAGGCCAATTGTCAAGTCAACCAGCACCCTGCAAAAACTGATCCAAATATCGAATTTTGTTTTGAAACTGGTCTCTTGCAGAAGATCGGGCTACAGTATTAGTCCTAATGTGATTACTTGTCTCAAGCGCACCTGTATCCCCGTCCTTCAATGTCTGGTGACATGTTGCCGCAAAGACATCGACCTGTTCCAGGCCCGTTGGGGAAAGCATTTCAAGCACCGTAATTTTGGAATGAAATGCTGCCCCGGTAGTGGATCAAATTATCACGCCTGCGGTTACCAGATGACGAACATCGCCAGAAACCCTGACAACAGGTTTCCATTCGCCTACTCTTAGAAAAACTGATGAACATTTGTGCTTTCAGAGACAAAGACTCCGATTTATTGGATCTCAATGCTCTTGTTGTTGCTGTTGGAGCGTCAACAACCTCACAAGAAAAACTCAAACTGTGTTGGACGAAAGATTCGCCGAAAATATTACGCCCGGTCTCCGAAACCCATCTGGGGGTGCTTTGTTCATCACTGTGGCCAAGATACAGATAAGTGGATTCGAAAATGGGGCACTCAATTCAGACATGGGGAATTCTCCAATCGGAAATGCCAGGGCTTAAAGTCCATTCAATGCGGATCGATCGATCCACCATTTGATGTTAAAGCAAGATTTGATCTTCGCAATAAATCAACCCGAGACCTCCTCCCAGTGCTTTTTGAAATTCGCGAAGCGCACGATCAGTTCATGATTGCGAAGACAACATCAATGAGATCGCCTAATCCGGGTTTGACCTCTCTGCTCAGAAAGTGCCGTCCTGTTTACAATTGTTTCGATCATCATTGCGCTGGAAGTGTTGAGGAATTTGTTCGGAGATGGGGAGATTCAGTATTATACTCCAGGTTCAGACGCGAATACTGTCCTGGACCAGGCACAAAGGGATATAATACCTGTCCATATGATTCTCGTCTTCGAAAGGTAGATAAGGATTGACCCTCCAATCACTCAACAAACAATGTAGATGAAGTCAAATAAACCTTATGGGCTTATAAGGGTGGTTTCACAAGGGTTATACGATTGTTCAGTGGTATTTCATACCAACACTTTTCCGTATAATTCGTTGGATTTCTGGGCCAACATTGGCCGAGATACATGTGTGGATTCAATACCTTCCTCCGCTATGGACTGGGTAGGCAACTCACGCTCGATTGATTTGATTGTTGAGTCTAATGAATGGGTTGGAATCGGCTACCATCAGATATGGTGGCAGTGGAAGGGATGCCAGTAGATCCCACCCCGAATAGAGAACAGCCAACTCGTCGTCGGGTTGGAAATCGTGTGTACCTGGATCAGCGTAGAATGTTTGACACAAACCCGAATGCGTCAAACGAAGATGAGAGGCCAGATATAAGGGTTAATGGATACTTGCTTTGGCGGTGATATGGCGAGGTCCTGCCATTGCCATGGTTTACTTCCTAAACTCAGTACCAACCGTTTTTACTGGTAAACCAACCGGTCGGTATTGTGTAGCTTTCTAATGACGTTCGAGGCCAATGGTGAGCACTCTCAGCCACACTGAAGTGGCTGATTCTCAGTCGAACAGTTCTGTAAGCGGTACTGAAACTCTCACTCCCAGTCAACTTACGATGTTCGAGACCCAGCAAAACTGGTTTTTTCACCAAAAATCTACTGCAAAAAGGAAAAACAAGGCAAAACAGAAATTCGCCAGTATTGTTTTCCTGTTCGGGGTTGCCAATTTGTTCGCTGGCGAGAAAGGAATCGAAAAGAGCATCAAAAATCTCATCAACTGTGCATTCACCCGAATGTAGTTTCACATTGATGGAATCACTGGCGCCTTGTGCGTTATCGAACGGGAACTCCGGTCGTGATATTGTGAAACCAATACAGGCCTTTCCTGGGATGGACCGATCGCATGATATGTAGTATCAGGGGTCTCTCTAGGTCAATGTCGCCTCCCCAGCTTTCGAGCATTCTGGATAACATCACCCTCGATAATAAGGGGTCTCCGGGTCATTAACGTACCTTTCCCTGGTAAAGAGGGGAATGTTCGCTCATCTTCAGATTTTCAAGGTTCTTGCCATCTTCGAGTGAAGTAGTACAACCATTTAATATTTGACGAGCGTCGCCACTTCTGAACCAAGCGATGCGTCCAAGTGATCATCGATCACGGGCAATGTCCAAGATTCCCCTCACTATGTTCGGTCGAACTCGCAGGAGGCGATTTCTCGAATGATGCAGGCTGCATATTTGCTTGGCTCGGGCGGTGTTGGCATCGCATTCTCAAATCCGGTGGCCGTGGTCGACCAACTCACGCATTGCGTGTCATAGTCCGGGCGGACCAGCAGGTTGTGTCGTCATTAATCTAATAATAATGGGAGATGGGTCCGTCCCTTGGCTTCTTTGAAATTAACAGACACCGCTGCTTTGTAGAACTGTTACTTTCTCAGAAAAAAACAGAAAGGAAACAGCATTCAATTTATTTTTTGATTGCTTAAATTGTTCTGCCAACATGTTGTCGTCATTATTTATGACTATTGTTTGTGCATTCTTCAGGTTATCTCAAATCACAGAGCAGCGACACAGGAAGCCGGTCTTCATTCTGCAGTTTGTTCTTCCCATATTAGAAATAATACATCTCCTGAAATTCGGAGACGTTGCTACGGGATCTTGTTCTAGCTTCGAAATGCAAATCGCAAACGCGCGAGTTTATTCGCCTCAGTGAGCTTTGGTTTTAAAGAACTGGTATGGCGACGAATGTTTCCACTTTTTACATTTCTGTGCAAAGTAGAAAGTGGAATATCTGTCGCCCCTGCAATTCCTCTAAGGGACCCTCACTACTGCCGAAGCAATATCGACATGTTTCTGCTTTCGACCACGATATTTCTTGCGATGGGAAACGTCTGCGGCAACACTTCCGGCAATCAAGAACTGATTTCCGCGGCGCCAAACTCGGCTAACCGTTCTCCAGTTTGTCCCGCGTTTTAGCAAAACTGCAGGGTGCCCACGGTTGTTGAACATTGTCAAAAGACTCTCATAGATAGCCCGGCGCTGGTCATTGTTCAACATGATCCCGGCGCTGGTCGTTGTTCAACATGAGTTCGGTTCTTATATTCGCTCAACCCTATATTGAAAATGATTTAACATGATATTTCATGACATGAACAGTGCCAGTACCGTTATGCAGCCAGCCCAAATTAGGTGTATTGCCTCATACAGAGATTCATGACGCCATCTTTGAACGAAGATAGAGCAATGAAAAATCTAGCGATGCACCTTCAAGGTCAACACATATGAACGAAATCATGTAATTTGAATTCGATATTTTTGAAATTTGATCAAGTGAAAAAACCCGTATCGACCAGTTATTTGCGAACGGAGGGAGTATTTCTCTTCGAACAGTCGAGGCGCTGACATTTGTTGCTTGGTTTCGCCACAGAGTATTTCGATCCAAAAACGCGGATAAATCCTCTTTGCAACGTTTGTGCTGCATCATTGTTTGTTTATAACCCAAAACCGAACTATTTTTATTCAATGTAACCACAAAACGACCTTCCATTTTACATTTGCGAACAAAAATTGATGCAGCACAAGAGGATTCATCTGCGTCTTTGGATGGCAGTACCCTGTGGCGAAACTGCAAGCAAAGTCAGCAAGTTGCACCTCGACTGTTCGAAGAGAAATTGCATCAACTATCAATGAGCTGTCTCTCCGGCGACAGGTCGTGGCAAGCTTTCATCAGAGGAACGGGAACATCATCCGACGACTCGTCCTGTGTATGAACTGTTCCGACCAAGGACACGTGGCCTGGACTTGCCCAGCACTGAGTTCTACCCTCAGATTCGTCAAATAAAATAAAACGAATAGACTTCGCTTTCGTCCTCTCAACCCCACATGTCGTCCTGAATATTCTCGAGTATATCCGCCATTCAATTGGATCTCCAGAGATAGTCCCTCTTTTGACATTGTTAGGAACTTCAATGAGACGGGATTTCCCAGACCCATAATGGATCACAAGGGAGAATGATTCATCTTGTACAGCACTTTTGGCATTGCAATTGCGACCTGGAACACGGACGCCATTCAAACAGCTCATCATCATCATCTTCATCACTACTGAGCTCTGGGAGGATGCTGTCAAGGTTTGCATTCATGTCAATACAGTGTTGATGCCAAAAGGTGCAGAAAAATTAGGGGAACGGGCATCATCATGAACTTGAGTGAGCAGATGGACTACGAGATTGACAGTGTAGAGAATGACATGGATGTAAACCCTGACAAGATCAGTAGTGATGATGACGATGACTTGTATGAACCCCATTTTGTTAACCTGAATGGCGTTCGTGTTCGCGGTCGCAATCGTGTACAAGATGAATCGTTCTCCATAGTGATCCATGGTTATTATGGGGTCTGGCAAGTCTCGTCTCATTGAAGTTCTCAACAAAGTCAAAAGAGGGACGATCTCTGGAGATCCCATCGAGAATGGTGGATTTACTCGAGTATGATGGCCCACTGTTAGGATCTGCTCCCGAGATATACAGGTATTAAAATGATCCAAAAGGCACTATAATGCTGAAGGCCATCATTATCGGGTATATCCACCATTTTCAATTGTATCTCCAGGGATTCCCTCTATTGTTGAGAACTTCAATGAGACGCGATCTTCCAGACCTATAATCACTATGGAGAATGATCCAGCCTGTACAGCACTTCGATTGCGACCTGGAACACGTACGCCATTCAGGTTCACAACATGGGGCTTAAACAAATCAACATCATCATCTTCATCACTACTGAGCTCTGGAAGGATGCTGTCGAGGATTGCATCCATGCCATTCTCTACACTGTCAATCTCGTATTCCATCTGCTGACACCAGTTCATGATGATGTCCCTGCTCCATTTCAGCATCAACACCGTATTGCCAATGCAGGGGAATGCGCATCAATTAGTAGAAAGGTCAGGCAGTACTCCAATTTGTTCAAGTGAAACTCTTCGACCCTTGACGAATACTGCCTCGATTCGCGTCGGCGATCTCTCAATCGAATGCACAGCCCTTTTGGACACTAGTTCTTCAGCCATTAAGCGCACAGCTTCGAAATGGCAGGAATCGAATAAAACGCCTAGGAGAGTATGGTCGCGGATTCCGGTACGGGATTTGCGTTGACAACAGAGCAATTTGGCTGGAGACGTCATTTCGTGATGGAAGATTCCAAACCTTTTGGAAATGGCTGCGAAACCTCTGCCCTTCACGTTGAACGGCGTCCAGTTTATACTTTACCGTAAAACTCTTAGGTTTGGTCTCGTATTCCTGTCCCACCATTGTCTTGCGATTATGAATGTGCTGGTATTTGATTGTGATAGCGTCGTCGGTATGCAGAATGATTGGCGATGATTGGTGTTTGATCATCAGGATTTGCGTACGCAGTGCGCAAGTCCGCAACGAACCGGAATAGCGCGCCGGTTGGCGAATACGCAACACATATCGATATTCGATATCACTTCATCCGTGAGCAAGTCAAAGAAAAGACGATCGAACTCAATATTGTAGTAGAGATAAGATGACAGCTGGACATCTTAACAAAGCCAATGGGACCAAACTCATTTGAGAAATATCGAGACGAAGTTATCGTGACGTTCGAATCTGGTACGATCTTTCAAAACAGTACTTCTTAAATACTCCCTCTGTTCTGAAATGATTGATGGATTTACGTATTTTATTTTTCCGGAAATGATTGATAGATTCGTTAGACACGAAGTCGATCAGGGTTCGATTAACGTGGCGGCCGCCTTAAACCGACAGCGTTTCTATGTTGAAACCTGGTCCTATTGGAGCTTTTTTTTTTATTCCCCCAAATATTCCCTCAACACAGGTTGAGCTCTTCTCTCGCCAGTTGATTGAATCTTGACAACAAACCAGGGTATCAGGCAATATTCCTAAGGCTTGCAATTTTGCCATGCTCACGTGGGCCAATTTGTAGAGCTTTTTAATAAATTTAAATTCATTTTCTTTTAAAAGTTTTTTTACTTTGAAAAAAATCAAATTTTTTCACTTCAATTTCTTTTTTTTAAAGTTTATAAATTTATCGATGTTATTCCCCTTAACAAGCAATGCAAGACTCCATTGCCTGTTGCAGAGACAGGAACATCTAGTTGAAAGAGTCGCTCGGCATGGCATGATATGCATTTTCTACTGCCTCGACGAGCTCGTCAATATTCTTCGGCGCCTCTTGATGCTGCAAAGACTGTATAGCTCGAAAAAGTTCCAGGTCCAGCACGTTGAAATCGGGGCTGTTAGGGCGTTAACAGTGCAGTGAGACATTCCATCAGTCATCTGTCCCTGCTTTTACAACTGCTTCGTCATCACATTTTAGCATGTGGACGAGCATTGTCCTGTTGAATGACGATTCTCGTACTTTTGCTTTGATTAGGCCATTTCGATTTTATGGCAGGAATTTCTTTTCTGTCAGAATTTCTATATACACGTCTCGGGTGACTTCATCAGGTTTGGTAATCATCGTCATCTTGTCCCGATTCTTGGATTTCCGCTGGGCTGGCTCTTGACGAACAAATGGCCATTTACCTAATTTCCCATTGAACATCGTCTTCGGTGAGGATCATATCGAGGTCTGGCGACCGCCGCCAAGAACATGACGTTTACGATAAATCGTTTGCTTTTTAACGTCCTATATGGAACGTTTTCTTCCGGAAGCAGGTAGTATTTGCTCTTGGCTTTGGTAAAACCACTTTTCATCCACATGAACAGTGTCACACATAGCGTGGAAGGTGTTGGAATATTCGTCAATCATTGATAATGCAAATGCAGCCTTTCTCGACGGTTATCCTCTGTCAACGTCGGCTTGAGGGTACTGGTGACCCTTCTTGCATAACACCGAATAAGGTGCTTCTTGGGATATGACTCCTAAGCGTTCCTCTCTGCCTTGCAGGTGCCAAAGCTATTTTTTCTCATATATCCTCTCTATCGCGCTTCTCACGACCGGAACATCCCTTGATTCTTGATTCGACATTGGCAAGATGGCCCGATTCGAAGCATGTTTGCGCTTGTTCCATATCCAGGCAACCACCTGCGTAGATAGTCCAAGTTTGCTGCGGTGGCTCTAATCGCGCCGTGTTGAAGTCTGCTCGCGAAACAATTCTGAAACAGCGCCTGTAGCACCGTGTCGCTTGACAAGCTGGGAGCTCTTTTTGTCGCGTTTTGTTGCATGTCAATCAACTTCTAAACTGTAATTAACGAACAAGATTGTGACACGACTGGACTACACCATAGGAAAAACCGCCTAGGACTATCATGAAGACAACAGACAAACTCAAGGCTTTTATTCACTTGGATTGCTAATAACTTTGCTTATATTGCTCCGCTCCCTTTCTACCTTTCTGCTTCAGAAAGGATTTACCCCTTGGCATCCGATGGCACTGGCCTATTGAAAAATCTCTGGAAATGACCTTCTGGCGGGTGATTTCGAGATGATTTCCAAAATCGTACTTTTCGATCGTGTGATACACCATCGTCATCGAAGATGAATGTCCAAGATTATCGCAGTGAATAGTTCTACGTGTCAATTAACACATTTCACATTTACTTAGTAATGGTTTTCGTTTTCGGCCTTAATCTTTTCATATGTCGCAAATTCTATCTAAAAAAACATCACCTTGTTGATGCAAGATCTGCTTTGGCAGGTGCGGTTTGGTAAACTCTTCATCGATAGTCAGGTAGTATGCGTTGGATTTTCGGGTCAAAGAGAACCACGTCTTATCGATGTGGACGCCATCGTACATCTCCAGAAATTTCGGGGAAACTGCTATGGAGTCTTGTTCTGGCTTTGAAATGCAAAATCGCCAGCGTGCGATTGTATTTGCCTCAGTAAGCGTTAGACGAA
Organism: Spongospora subterranea; assembly: GCA_900404475.1. Lineage (NCBI taxonomy): Eukaryota > Endomyxa > Phytomyxea > Plasmodiophorida > Plasmodiophoridae > Spongospora > Spongospora subterranea. The sequence continues at coordinate 4,551 of OUQQ01000417.1, read as the reverse complement.
TGATTCCACTTTTTACATTCTGTGCAAAATAGAATGAGGAATTCCTGTCCCTCGCTTTTTTGGAAACACGCCCGCTACTGGCCAAGAATATCGACATGTTTCTGCTTTCGACCACAATATTTCTTGCGATAAGAAACGTCTGCAGCAACGCTTCCGGCGATCAAGGACTGATTTCCGCGGCTCCAAACTCGGCTAACCGTTTTCCAGTTTGTCCCGTGTTTGGTCGGCTACTTTGGTAAAAATTCCCTTTGCAGGGTGCCCACGGTTTTTCAACATTTTAAAAGGACTCTCATAGATAGCCCGGCGCTGGTCGTTGTTCAGCATGAGCCCGGTTCTTATATTCGCCCAACCCTATATTAAAAATGATTCGACAGCATATCTCATGACATGAACAGTATGCGCATTTGGTGTATTGCCTCATACAGAGATCCATGACGCCATCTTTGAATGAAGATATAGCAATGGAAATCTAGCGATGCTGCTTTGAGTTCATTACATATGAAAGAAATGAACTGTTTTCGCGATCATGTAGTTTCGATTCGATGCTTTTGAAAATTGACCTTAATCCGGTGAAAGAACCCGTATCGACCAGTTATTTTGGAACGGAGGGAGTGAATATATATCACGACACGAAAGAACTATCACGACACGAAAGAACTATCACGACACGAAAGAACTATCACGACACGAAAGAACTATCACGACACGAAAGAACTATCACGACACGAAAGAACTATCACGACACGAAAGAACTATCACGACACGAAAGAACCTTGAAGGCGGCAGTTTCAACTTACAAAGGTTTCCATTTCTGCCACCATATGGCAATGTGTGATAATGTCAACGGTCAGTGTGGCAGCTCCTGCCCTTCAAAAGCGACCTTGTCGGGCCAATCGGTTCACGACCAGCTCGTGAAATATCGGAAAGCGAACAGGCAGCTATTGAAGCCCAATACTCGCAAGGTTTTATTTATGTAGGCGAAGACTAACAATCGAAAGTTCATCAGCTCAACGCTTTCTCGGTTTACTTGAATAGATTAGGCTATGACCTCGCAGGTTGACTTATGTTCGGGGATGATGTGGCAGATTGAGGCGTATCGACCGTGCGGGTGTTTGGACAGGATATCACTACAATCGAGTCGAAACGGACGTTCATCCTTTAACCACTGAAAGTCTGATGCATCTCGGCCAACATTCTGTTGCTATGGTATAGGAACGCCCAACGTTCGCATCGATATGTTTGAGTATTGTAGTATTGAACTGAGTTGTTGCCTGTCAAATATAAAGCCACAGCCAAATGGCGAGACGAAAACAAGAGCAAGAGAACGTTTTGAGCGTGTAGATCAATCCAGGTCAGCAACAAACAAGTTGATAGAATTCTAAACCAAGCTAATCCTTGACCGGCGACTTTGCAATGATCGTCAGAGGTAGTCAAGATTACTTGAAGGTTCAGACAGCTCACCCGAAGGTCAAAATTTCGATGATGAGAGAGAAGTTTTTCAAAGTTGAGAACTTCACAAAAGAGGATCAAGAATTTTAATGAGGGTTTGGTTTGGGCGTGTAGAGTGGCCGATCATCTCAACATAGTTGGAATTCGTTGGAGAGTTCAATAATGTTGATGGTTGCGACTAGCGCATCGCGAAGACCCGACTCGGAGGTGAATGGTTTCAAAAACAAAATCTGTTCACATCGAGATGCGAAAATGGATTTGTCTATATAATCTGAGAAAATCCGTCAGAATATTGATTGATCGTCAATGACAATACAATTGATGGACCTTGTAGATGAATAGTGAGGGGGCGTTTGAGTAAGGAAAGACCACCAGGTGGTGGACGATCATTACCCGTTACGAACATCAGGAACTGGTGACGTTGAGATGGGGTCAATGTCTCCAATACATTCCACAGAATCTGGACCGTTTGATGTGTCTCAGAACAGCCGACATATCTGGTAAATACAATGATCAATCTCTAACACTAAATCAATTCGGAAACAACCTCACGTACTGGCAATGGGGTTTCAGATCGGAGAAATCGATTAGGACAGGACCGTTGAGAATCAATTCTAGTTCCTGTGGCGCCAAATTATTCAGGTTCAAAGCGAACCCACATCCAAGGCGAAACCTGTATGGGAGGACGATTACGACATCACCATCATTAATATCCGATCGCATCATTACCCTGTCCGTAAAGTTTTGAATTCGCAGGACAGGTACTCGTTAAGGAAAAAGTGCATATATGCTTCGACGAAACCCAGGTGATTGCCGGGAGCTATCCCATCCCTCAATCCAAAATTTAAATCTTGAAACATCGTAACAACCAACTCCAATTCCTCTAAACGACAATCAAATTTAGGGGAGATGAGATAATAAGAGGTATAATAATGGCCCCACCAGGTGTTCGGGAATCATCAAGAAGGTATTCAGCAAATCTATAGCGGGATGGGAACAGAATTTCTAAATCCGGTAGCGACAGATCAATGTTCAGCAGCCTTTTATAAAAGCAGGATGGAAAATTAAGATGTAACTGAACGCCATGATAAAAGGCCAATCCAAATAAAACCCCTGTGGACAACTGGAGATCAGATCACCACAGCAGATCGGAATAGTGCAATATGAAAAAATGATCCGTTTCGATCTGTGTAAATATCACATAAATCAAACGGCCAGTTCCTGCAGATGTAAATACGGTTTTCAATATGAATAGATCTCAAATCGCAACTCTATAAATGAGTTATATTTTCCCAACCCATATGATGAAACCTATCGAGTTTAGTTTCATCGGTCTCTTGCGAAAGATAAAGATATTGACTCTCCTCGACTGTCTGAAAAACGCCTATCAAAACGGTTATTGGTAATGAGGATATACAAGGCGGATACAGTTATCAACTATGGAGATGCAATTTTTGGAAGAATCGATCAAAGAACTGTTTTTGCTTGTTGAGACATGAAGTTATGGTTGGTTCATCTTTAAGCACAGGTTGACCATCTAAATCCACCGGTAGACCGATATTGATAATTATCTGAAGGAATAACAGTTAGAGGGAATTGCAACAATGGCGAGAACAGCCAACTTTGTGTAAAGAATATCCTTTTGCCAAACAATTACCAATAACAGTTAGAGCCTCTTCCACGAGATGATCATCGGAGACCTGAAATAACAACACAATGAATAAAGGGTCACGTTCATGAGGAGTCTCCGGAAAATACACGAAAAAGTAGAAAATTCTGACGGTGTTTCTGATGAATTGCATTGATTTTCTCAGTGATCCGCTGTTTCTTATGATCCAAATTCAGTAGAAATGTGACATCGCTCATCGTTTGCTGGAAATGGGGAATCTGAGCAACTACCACAGCAACGTTGTCTTTATAAAAATCCGAGCAAGGAATTGTATGATATCGATGAGAATTGGAGACGAACATTACCCACAAAACATTCACAACTGGTGAGATAGAGCGGCAATGACGACGATGCTTCCTAAAACGGACACAATCAACTGACTACGGCAACGCGAATCGGTGACATAGCGGACCAGAGGACGTCAAGAAACTTGTGGAGATCACCAAGGATTAACTTGAACAGTGGAACTGTTAAACTATAGAAAAACTCATACACGGCCGAATCATGAATTTGAGAGTCATCCTCATAGTCGGCAGTTGCAGCATTCCAAAACATCCGAATTTCATCGTTGGAAAAAGACGGGAGATAGATTTTACGCAATTGAGACAATGACAGCACCTGTTGAACTGATCAGCTGAGAGTTTCTGAGGAAATCGGATGAACGGACACATCGGATTGAACCCATTTCCCCAACGAAACTTGGTTGAGGTCCTGATATATCAATTAAACAACACGGAATGCGCAAACTGAGTTCAAAACAATACGATCTGGACTGTGACCCAAGGAATCTTCAATATATACAGGATTGGAGAAATCGGGTGTCATTCCTCCTCTGTTGTCAGAAGCCACTTCAGACGATGACTCAGGTATATCTTCTTGCATTGCGGTGACCATGCTCACACTCGATTCAGATTGGCGATCCGAGATAATGTGCTCTGGATGTTGGACTACATCACAAGACGATGAATAACCGTCCTGAATGATGGTGTGTGAACAACCTTCCTCTGTGTCGTTGTTGCCCAGAAAGGCATTGTCGGATTCATCCTTCACCTGATCATCACTGATTTTAGGGCAACAGGTTCAGGCGACAGACCATTGTGCTGAACCGCCATCAAACGGATGTTGTTCACCAACCTGATCTTCAATGGAGTTCGGACCACTTGATGAAGTTGGAGGTGGTTTCGCATGGGATAAACAAATAATGATCCAAACGATGGCGATTTGGAGAAGAGAATTAACTTGTCCAGACCTAGGTCTGCCCGTAGATAGCAATATATCCAGACCCATCATAAACAGCAGTTGAATGGTTGCAACCTGTGAGGATGACTCCCTTGACTGAAAAATCCGTGCACTTTCGCCAATTTGGTAGTATACTATGTACACGCGGAAACAGGCAATGCGTTTCAGCTGTCGACAGCTGCGGACATTCTCAG
>OUQQ01000507.1:0-15160 GCA_900404475.1 Spongospora subterranea | reverse complement strand
AGTACAAAATGCCTTTCAACAATTAACGGAAGAGAAGCTGAACTTCGTGTTCTTGACCTGGCAGCAGTTCCCTCTTCTAGGGTGTGGAAGACAAATCTTGACAGGTTGCACTGCTCCTCAATACTCAAGGAGTGAACAAGGTTGGCAATGTAATCCTGATCAGAGACCGTTTGTAGGTGATTATTGTTTTCGAATTTGTGTAGAATCTGTATCTGAAAATCGATGTTGATGTTGAATTCAGTTGTTTGTTGTTTCAGATTGGGAAGATGTGGGAGCACTTGATGATACATTGAGTGTTCATTGGTGGCAGGTTAAGTTGTTCATGCGCTGTTGATTTGATTTGGCGCAATTTGTATTGGAACTCTATTGCTTTTGCAAAAGGTGTGCAGCATTGAGACTTCATCAGTGGGTCGTTATAATTTGGTATGTAGAAGTTAAAGTGTTGGGGTAATGGAAATTATTAGTTTGAATATATTAAGTTTGAGTAAAGAAAGGATTTTTGTATAATGCCCGACGAATATCGTTGTTTCTGATTATATTTGGCAAGTTTGTTCTTATCTGTAGAAATGCTTCGATGGTTAATGGCTCAGCGTCTGTTGGGCTGCAAAAGGTATATTCCACGTTGTTGGGTCGAATCGTTTCCCTTAATGTACACAGAGCCGGTATACAAAAATCCCTTCTTTACTCAAACTTGATATTCTAATCAATAATTTCCAAAACCCCAAGACCTCCATCCGTGTTAAGGGTATTGTTGTCTATGTGGAATGATGGACGAGCTTGGATAAAATATAAACATCGAGTTCCTATGATCTGTCAATATATGAAAGGTCTTTTAGAAATTAGCAAATATTCGAGCGTTGAACCGCGTCATCGATGGGAAAAGTTTTCTTTTCGGGTATTGCCCACCGAGCTGCGGGACCCTCGAAGGAACTTGAGAATAACGCGAGGGGCTCATGGTTGCCCAAATTATCTAAAGTCACCAAGCTGCGAGAACTCAACGATGCGGGTATGTTTTTTGTCATGAACGTTTCTGACATATATGTTCTGAGGCATCGTGTACATTTCTCTGGACGATGCCCGCTTGCAACTCCGTTGAATGATTATAGCCCATTGTGGCTCGGCGGACGGCGTTCAACTTTTATTGCAGAACCATCCGAAAAAATACGTTTGAGTTTGTGGATAAATGTCTGCACTTTATTCCCGGAAAACAAGGGGAGCGTATTCCACGAGCATTCGGCGCATCTGCAGAAGCAAACCGTCCGAACAGCATTATTGATTTCGACTATTGGTTCAAGAATTTGATACCTGGGAACCAAACGATTATTTGTTGGTCGAATGTCCGACTCATGTCAAGAATCTTCTGCAAAGAGACGACAGGAAATTTGAAGATATTTTGGAAACTGTATCCTGAGACTTTTTGTTTGAGTTTTTCGCAATGCAATACATGTATGACGTTGATTCCCTGGTAATTTGTAAAAAGGGTCTCTATCTGGTAGTTTGGGCAGTGACTGCTTTTGATGTCTGCCTTCAGGTGCTGTTTCAAATTTAGATCGTTCTTTTTTCTTCAGGTAAAGTTTGAAGGATGACGAAAGCGGTACATGCTCTATTTTGCCGCATTTTTTGCTAGTTGATCAATTTCATTGCTTCGCCTTCTTGCTCTTGGTTTGTCACTTTGAGATGTGTCAACTTATTGATGGACATAACTTAGATTGTAGTGTACTTGAATGTGATTCTGTCGGGATAACGAAACTGGAGCCGAATTTCAGCAAAAAATAGCCAGTTTTCGTGAGAACCGATTTCAATAAAAGAGCAAAACTCTGTGCCGTGGAACAGTGAAGCAATTAATTTTTGACAGTTGATTATAACCGATTGTGGGATTTGGTTACGAATTCCTTGATGATGGTTCTAAATTGGTCCCTATCACAGGCAATTGCGATTATTCAAAATATCGATACCTACTATCGTTGTATTAATTCGAGTAATAGTGGTAGGCTGTATCTGGTGATCCTAAAATTGTCAGTATGGATCCGTTTTTATTGAGTGTGTTGACCACTCAATATCTTTTCCGTTCTGGCGCCATTTGATGGCGACAGTTTGCCAAAGATGTAAACCCTTGGATAACTGCGAGACTGTAAGTCAGATAACTGCGAGACTGTAAGTCATCAGTGACAAGAGTATATATAGTGACCCCAGTCATTGCCACGTTCGACCGTCCCGACCTGCCATCACAAGATCCATGACCAGTCCGCATTATCGCCATATTCCCGTCATCGTTATCACCTCAGACCTTCCCTCCTGAACAATTCTCTCATAGATCTCCATTCCGGTATTGTACTAATCGATCCGTACAGATTCATTTGATATCGGTTCGGTATTGTGTTAGTAAATTGACGATGGGTGGTGACGCTAAGAAAGGCGCCAAGATCTTCAAGATCAAGTGCATGAACTGCCATACCGTTAATGCAAGCGAAGGGCACAAGCAGGGCCCCAATCTGAGCGGTCTCATCGGTCGCCAGAGCGGATCGTCCGAGGGCTACAGCTACACCAAAGCCAATAAAGACTCCGGAATCAAATGGGACGAGAAGACTCTCGATGAGTATCTGACCAACCCCAAGAAGATGATCCCGGGAACCAAGATGGTCTTCGCCGGCCTGAAAAAGCAGTCAGAACGAGACGATCTGATCGCCTTTTTAAAGAGTCCCATCGATTAAACTTGTCCACCTATCTTCAATACACTCATCATTGTCGTCTTTATATTATTATTGTATTGATACCAGGCAGATCGCTAATATTGATCGTGATCATAAATATTCCTGTAGATCATAACCCAGACCGACCGTTCTCCCACATTGTTCGTTCATAGATCGCAATCCGGTTTAATCGAATCTGATCGCATCAATGGGTGAATATACGCCATCTCGAAACTATGCTCATGTCCCGCTCTGGTCACCGCATGTAGAGCTGCATCGGCCCATCTCCTGCTGATGGCGAACCCAGATATCGACAGGATCGATATCAAAACCATGATCAGGGCGCACATCTAATCACCTGACATCATCCACATCATGATGATCGTGACACCGGTGACGATCCCACCTTTAATATCGACGATGACTGTATTGCCAGAATGGAGGTCACCGTTAACTCGAATATGATGGCGTACCCGTAAAGATATATCACCAACGATGGGACGATATTGTTGAGCCGATCGCTGAACACACCAATCGTGTTAAATAGAGAATCAGGTTCGATACACAGGTGGCCCGACCTGTCGATAATTCGCAGATTGTGCTTGATGAGATGCCGAGTGACTGTTGAGGTGATGAGGAAATAGAACAGGGCGAAAGGCAATAGCAAAGGGACGCTGATACTGCAGAAGGATCAGCGATGGCGATAGATGGGAGAGATCAGCGGGGGGAACCACCCACCTGTAGGTTAGCGCCAGGCCAAACATGGTTATCTGATAGGCCAGATTATACCCACAATCGTAGGGCATTGGGGCGTTGACACGATTCAGCTCGGATCTGGTTGTGGCTACGAGGGCGATTTACACGATGGATCAGATCCCAAATGATGCTGACGAGGGCGAGTCCATCCCCATGATTACCTGTCCACCTGTAGATCGCCCTCCAGAACATGCCATTGAAGTCGAGAAGTTCAGCGGCTGGACCCAACAGAGCTGCATGGATCAGATAGACCATGAAGAACTGCCCGGCTGATGACATGATTAATAACCCTAATTGGCGCTGCCAATCACCCTGACCACCATAAGTATCAATTGCTGTCGTAGGGAACTTATAGGCAACGATATTCATTACCAAATCCTGAATATATTTGGAGTCAACAAAAGACGCGATTGAACTTAATGAGAATGTCGGGAGTAATATGGCGTTGAAAAATAAGAGTAAGGCGTTCTTGGCCATGATCGATCGCTCACACTCTGAGATCAGTAGCTCTCGTTGGAATTGGGCACACAGTTTGATGAGCCTGAGACCATGATTGGGTAAAGGAAATGATGGGTTCATGATATGTATTGGGTTGACCATGGGAGGATAATGGTGTTGACCAGATATAACGCTAATGCGGGAAGGGCGATACCCATTATCTCCTGAGAACGGTCGGGGTGGATATCGGGGCGGATATCGAGCAGATATCGCAACGGGACGATGACGGCAGATGGGGTGATGATCAACACCATCATTATCGCCAGGAACGTGTTGGCCGCTAACCGCCTACACGATCTCTGATTGGAGGTGATATGGATATTGGCCCACTGATGGGCCAAGGGTCGTTAATGGCGCTAGTCATGGCCAAGTCTGATGATAACCGACCTGTATATCATCCCCAGCCGGTGCCGCCTCAGCACACCAGCTCTTGATCCCCACAGCATTATTACAGGTGGCCGACGAGGGAATCGTCTTGAGCTGAGACAGAGCCGCCCTGGCCTGCTGCCTGCTCCTGAACAGGACGAACGCGTGTCCTGATGTCTGAAGGCGATTACTGGCGGCGGTGGCGATGGACAGGGAGAGGCGGTGTGAGAGGTCTCGGGTACTGGATTGAAGATGAGCTAGGTTGACCGACCCAGATGATCCCTATCACATCATAGTCAGATCAAGATCCCCATTAACTCAACTCCATTCACTCACAGATCTTGTCTGTTTCAGTCGACATCTCTCTATTCTTTGAACATGAGCCTGAAGCTGTTCAGATATCAAAGACGGTTCGGTCATATCGGGCACCAAATGAATCTGTTCAATCTGACGACCTGGAAAACACTCCAATAGGTATTCGGTCACTGATTTCTCATCGACACCAACTCGAGGGATTCCTTTGGCCGTTAACGAATCAATTGAGATGTCGCTGAGCAGATTTGGATTTACTGACCAGATATATGAATGGTTCTTGGCATTGCCGGCACATTATTATTCGTCATTACTTGATCAAGATCGGGTAGTGACAGGTCCTTTAAAAACAGCTCCGATTCTTTATAAAAACCATGACCAACATTGGCCACTAGTGCGACGAATATCAAAGCGACAACCATGATGACGAGGAGAGCGGAGCTGTCTGCACACCGATCAAGAGTTGTTAATGACGGCGAACCATAATTTGAGTGAAATGAGCACCTTTGATATTGGTGATCGCCACTTGTGATAAGAATGATTTAGTGTCGAAGTTGGATAAATTGTTTCCAGATAAATATATTGGTACTAACACCCCTATTCCGACTAACGTCATGACAGACAACATTGCTATACAAAGCTGCTGAAATCGAAGGAGAATCCAGCTGAATGGACTGATATGATATAGTTGTCTGTTGATAACCAAACAGACACAAGGGATTCATCCAAATGGACTCACAATCACGACCAGATTATGAGTTGACCAACCTGGGATCACCAGTATACCTAAGGATAGACGATATGGGAAACTGATATAGTTTTGGCTGGAGCTTCAGGGACTCAGGGACGTGATCCAACAGATGAACCATTGATGATGAGTCCGTTGGTCGCAGATACACATCATCATCGTATCCGTCTCGACAGTACTTGATCACCATGCATATTGATAAGAATATGGAATCCAGTGCTAACGCCCATATCACGCTTGATAAATCAGAATCCATCAAGTCGGTGAAACTACTGGCCATCATCGCTGTATAACGATGAACAGGGGCGATGGTGGCCCTTTATCCAATCAAATATACGATGGGACCATGAGTCGGTATGTGGACGATTTTTAACCCGCAAAGCTCTACAGATCGATCCTGCATATAGGTTAATGGGCCAATCCTGTTGATCCACTCCAGGTTATATTCCTTCCCTCATGCAATCCACACAAGACCTGTGACGAATAGCTATGTGAATAAACTTGACCAAAAGGACGATCCTGATTTCAAATTTTTTCCAATGTAATCATGATATTAACGTATTTTTGCTACCATTTTTGGCAACTTTTAAAAATTTTTGCAATTCACTGAGTCTCGCGTCAAGATCACGTATTTGACCTTGGGTGCGAACTCGTTCACTAGTGGCACTCAAAGGAGGGTTCAAAGGTGTAACAGGTATTACGCGGTCATCTTCATCTCCAGACGTTGAAGGCGAACGGGTTCTGGTATCGACTAATGGATATACATCAAATCATAAAAAAACTCAACAATTTGGAGCATAAGCTTACATGGCGTTTTCCTTGGGTTGCTTCGTTCACGAGTCTCTCGTAGCGGTGTTCTAGAGTTACGCGAGAGATTTGTCTTGCGATTCCCGCCATTTTCTTTCTCTGTTAACCTACGTTTCGAGAATAATTAAAACTATATAGTAACGAAGCAATATGGACTTTCACCTTGGAGTTGACATTACGGTTAACGCTGAACGGTTTCCAGCAGACGTTGATCTTTCTCTGCAAATCAAAACGGCTCTTGTTCAGCCAACTTTCCGATACGTTACAGTATATACCTTGGTTTCATCGGAGGCTTGCCCCATGGGCTTGGTGAACGACTTTGGAGGGCATCGCGTTTTTGTCGAATATATGCTGTGGGATCAAACCGAGTTACCCTTGGGGAACGGCTTCTTCCTTTTCGAGTCAAACTGGGTGTGCTTCGTCTTTTCCGTGGGGCTGGACTAACAGAGGCTCTCCCTGGCAAAATATCACTTTAAGTAATCCACAATTAAAAGCATGAAAACACATTTGACCGAGGATAGGATGAGAATGGGGCTGACGATTGTAAAATTTACTGGTGATTGACCTTGACCTAGGTATTCTTCGTTCGCCAGTCTATAATGCCGTTAGTATCTAGGGTTGTTGAGAACAATTTTTTACCTTTCGATTTCTCTGATTATGCTCAGCTGAAGGTGATCGCACCCTTCTGTGTACAAATTTGCTGGGGTTTTTACTAAACTATGGCAATCAATCTAAATGCTATGAAAATTAGGGAAGGCAGACCTTGATTCAATTGACCGCCCATGTTCCATACACACAATCTTCATTTTATCCAACTGCTCGGTTAAGGATAGTACTTTGGCCTTTTCTCGATCCAGACGACAACGAAGTTCTACCGTAGTAGCTTGAATGTGTTCAATGCGAGATTCATATGAAGCTTTCTATAAACCAATATATTCTTTGAACAGATCATATCAGATATATGAAAAAAATACAGTTTCTTCGAATTCTTCTTTCATGTGCCGATTTTCCTCTTGAAGATTCTCCACGATTTCTGTGATGAACAAATCACACATGGTTCGGACCCATAAATTATAGTACCTTGAGAAGTTCCATTCAAACCATCGTGAGCGTTACGCGCGTTTTTTAATTCTACACGTAATCGATCAATGGTTCGCTGTAGAGCTGCTGTTTCCGGCATAGACACATATTTCAACAATAATGGGTAATGCACCCTGAAGACCCGAATTAAAAATCAGCTTTGCATAATCTGTTGACCCCACCGGTCAAACTCAACAGCATAAGTTAAAATAAGATAACGCTTGTTGTTATGAACAGCAGTTTTGTGTTGGGGATGGGACCTGGTAAAATCGCTATAAAATCATAATGGACTTGTGTAAATTGATTGAAATACATCTCATTGTTGCTGCTCGATCTGGAATGTGCAGCTCGGCTTCTGAAATTGTCCAGGTCACTAGAAGTTAACAAATCCACATAAACGGAATCTGTCGATTTGCGAAACGCTGCCCATAGCATATTAATGAACACCGAGAACTTCTTGAAATTTCCAGTATTGGTGGTCAATTCCTCTATATCTGAACAACACTAGTCACAACAAAGACAGATCTGCGATCGAATCTTACTTTTCTTTGTGAATGTACCGCACCATCTATTGCCGTTCGATATCTGTTCAGCTTCAACTATCAGTTCGTCATCGCCTTTGATAGCCGAATACAACGAATAATTGACAGAGTGAAAGACCAGGTTGGCATGCTGCTCGACGATCCCAATTCCAAGCGCCGATCTATTACTCATATAGTTATTGAGGAAGATCAGGACAGGACAGGTATTTAATATAGAGAGATTATTAACACATGTAACAATATAGACTGTGTATTAGGAGGGGGTGTAGCTGATAGGCAGCGGCCTCGACACCTCTATATTCTGTACGAGGAAACGGGGGAGATTGCATGACAGATGGGGTGAGGGGGAATGTGAAACGTCAGATTACGTGTTTAAACATTTATGTTCGGTGACATTTCCGGTTGACGATACCCATTAACAGCGGGACCTTGCCCAACCGGGTACCGCACGATACTGAATAATGGGAAGTGCTGAGAAGCTATTGAGAAAGCTCTCGCAGCTAGAGGGAAACAGCGATTTCGTAAACTGCATTAGCGTTCGAAGGTAACGGGTCGAAGGATATTTAGTCACCAAGCCCGACTCAGGATGTCAAATAGGATAAAGGCGACAAACCGTTTGCGGATATATGACTAACTTGCTCCCCATTGAGGTTGAAAACAATTGATTTTGACGATTGGTGAATTCGAACACGGATTTGAGATTTCTCATCCATGTTCAGAATAGTTCGGCAATCATCTCAACGGCCTTATACTCGATCACCTTGCCGCCAACACCACCACGTTGCGGAAACTACCGTATGTAGCTTCTCTATAGCACCGTCTATTTTCCTTAAACGAAAAAGAACGCTAATCAACTACATTCGAGATACGTAGAAACAGGTGATTAGATATCGGTCAAGACTGCTGTTGTAGAGCTAACATTCAAACTACAATATCAAATATCGCAGTGGTATCCGCACCGTTTTTCTCACAACTATAGTGACACGCCTTTCTCCAAACTTGGCCATTCTAGTTATATTTTACTGAACATTCCCATCAATCAGAAATTATTACGCAGAGGATGGCATCACAATAAGAAGATTACAGATGGCGAACGAATGATGCGGCGCATCGTGTGGCCTGCGCAACCTCATATGGGTGTACATAGTGATCAGGTGGCCGAGTCGGTAGTGAACCATTCACTGACTTGTGGCGCTGCCATCGCCGCCAATTGTCTCGCTCGACCAATCTCGGTCTGGAGCCTTTGTTAGACCGATTTAGGTCCTGTGTCGAATAGATGCCGCTATTAACCTTAGTTGGTCGTGTGCACGATGGTATGCCATTATCGGCCACCCAAGATTCCCATCCAGATCTGAGTGAATTTCAGCGCCAGGCGAAATTGATTCTAAAATCATTGAATCGTCAATCGCCCGCTCGTCAAGTTATATCAAGCCCTCCTTATGTTTATTACTATCTGATCGAATCATCAGTGTGCTATATATGCTGTTGTGATTCACATTATCCCGCTGCTCTGGCAATGCAATACCTTGAAGCTGTCCACAATTTGTTCCAAGAGCGCCATTCCCATGAGGTCAATCAATTTTCAAGGCCGTATTCAGCATTTGCCTTCGACTCCCATTTAACTCGTCTTCGAAAGGAGTATTTGGACCCTCGCAGCCACTCAAATCTCGAGAAACTTAATAGAAATCTAGGGCAGATCCATCATGTCATGAGAAGTAATATGGAAGACCTAATGGTTCGTGGAGAAAAATTGGAGGATTTGGACAGAATGAGCAGTGACCTCAAAGACGTTTCGAGCAAATATGCCAAAGACGCCAAATGGGCTAATATTACCGCGATGTGGAAGGCGTGGGCCCCGTTCATTATTGTTGCTGCTGTAATAGCGATCGTTCTTTATTTCAGGTTCGGCTAGGGAATATCACTATATAACTTAATCTATAAAGACCTGTTTGCTGTTCCCTATTCAAAAAAACAAAGATGAGAAGTTGTTTTTTTTGGCATTCTGGCAGCAGATGGCTCCTGACGTAACGGTTTAGGATATCGCTAAAGTACAGGCTGACAATACAGCATTTAAAAAAAAGATTGTGGTTCACCGTTGTTGCTAACACAAATCGGTGCTCACATAGCACCAACATCCTTGCTGGCTCTATTAATAATCGATTGAAGCATTTAAAGTTTCCGATTTGTTGCAGGATTTTGTAAGGGAATCAGAGTATCCCTGTACTGTGTTGGTCGAAGTGCAACCCGGCACTTCGACAGGATGTTGAGTGAGGGCATGGGATTCTTGGCTCTACCAAGAACTATACGAATGATTCCACCGTCTTCGTAAAGCACGAGTTAGATTCTCTCCAAAATCATTACAATCTCTGGCCATAGATATCATGTCTCAGGAGAGGCGCCGATCCTGTCATTCCTGAATATGAATGGGAATTCAGCAGTTCACCTGGCAATATCATGTCGACTGTATCATGAAACGTTCAAATGTTGATTTGTCAAAATAGCTTATGAATATTTCTACAAAAGTAACCAGATCATCATTGATATAATCAAAGCGGTGAGGCCGAAACCAATGTTCTCATTAACACCATTTCCCTCTTTTAAATTTCATCAACACCAATTCCCTATTGTAGTTCTCGTCAACACAAATTCCCTCTTTAGTTCTCATTAACACCATTTCCCTCTTTGAATTCTCATCAACACCAATTGCCTCTCTTAATTCTCATCAACACCATTTCCCTTTTTAAGTTCCTTGATCTCATCCTGTTCCACAAGAAGGGACGGCGCCTCCTCAATTATATCCATAATGATCTTCTTCTGTGAGATTTCAATCAGATATTTTGCCAAAAAGTCAGTCAAGAAGTCTACAGGTTATGATATATCGCCAGGTGCAGTGCTGTGTTCCCATTAAGATCAGGATTAGGAAGAATGGCGCCTCTCTTCAACAGATACTCTACCACAACTTCTCCATAACATCAATTTCATTGAGGGGCTGATCAGGGTCAAATATGAATAAGGGCCAACCGACACACTTGATAGCCCTATGAAGAAGTGTTCCCCCATCATTGCCCGCGTGGTTCACATCAATATTTTCAGTCATTGATATGATGATTTCGTCTGTCCTGTTGGCACATCAACTAGGTATTTGATATATGTTGGTATTTGGGCGATATACAATGAAGTTGGCATATCGGTGTGCAATGGTGTGTTCCCATCAATATCTGCTATATTGGGATCGGCACTTCTCTCCAGAAGAATCTGGACGATGTCAAAACTGGAGATACAAAAACTCATCATTGAAGATGTGATCAGAACCAGACTGTAACTTCTGCCAACCGTTCAAAATTAACTGCAAGAAACAGAGCAGTTTGCCATTTTTGGTTTTTCAAATTGATCATTTTTGACGTCGCCTGACGTTTGACATCTCGGTCCCTATGAGAAATCAGATCAGCGACTTCAATGATTTCGACACACCAATCAACAATATACAGGCGATCATGAACTAACTCTCGACTCGAGCACACTGAGCGATCCGCCCCCGCGTTTCGACCCAGAAGATCGACCGTTCTTGTCGTTGCCGCCTCAAATATAAATATAATGGTCTCTCCACTTCTGTGAGATTTGACATGTGATTTTTGGTAAATATAACAAGATTAAAGGTGTGTACAGATTATGCTCTATCGCCAGGTGCAGTGCGGTATTCCCATTAGAATCAGCGATAATGGGGTTGGCGCCTCTCTTCAACAATCTCATAACAACCTCTTCCCTAACCCAGCAGTGCTATTGAGAGGCTGATCAGTGTCCACACAACATCAATTGACCAACCGACGACACTCAATAGCACAATGGAAAAGAGTGGACCCATCATTGTACCGGTGGTTGAGATCCATATTTTGTATCATTGACAAAAAAGAATCGTCTTTTGTTGGAGATTGGTGAGATCTGTGTAACTCACAGGTTATATAAAATAGTGTGCAATGGTGTATTTCTATCATTATCCGCTATTGTGGGATCGGCACCGTTCTCCAGCAGAATTTGGGCGATATCAACACTGGGGATACGAGACTTTAGTATTGAACTCGCTGATCAGCGCCAGACAGAGGATTTGACCAACCGATCAAAACGAACTGCCAAAAAGAAAGCAGTTTCTCCATAACTGTTGGTCAAATTGAATATAGCGTCGCATGAGAGCGCGAATATTTTAGAGACAACTTCTGGGAATCTGTGAGAAAAATCAGGTCTCAATCTGCCAGACCAATATATGAGCAATATACAGGCGCTTTAGCAATTGTTGAATAAAACATGTATAAAATCGTGTTGTCATCGAATTCTGGAGCACAAGGTGGATTGGCTTTGGCCTCGCCGCTTTAATTATATCAATGATGATCTGCTTACTTCTGTAAAAATATTCATAAGTTATTTTGATAAATCGACATTTGAAAGGTTCATGATACAGTCGGTATAATATTGCCAGGTGAAGTGCTGAACTTTGATTCCGATCAGGAATGACAGGATCGCCCCCCCCCCTTTTAACAGATGTTTAACCAAAACCTCCCTAAATTATCAGTTTTATTGAGGCGGTGATCATTAACCAACACTTACGACGAATCGTTTGTAAATAATTGCATTTCGGAGAAGAGTGCTTCCATCCCTATTCACATGGTTGACAGCAATATTTTCGATCATCAAAATGATAATATCGTCTGTCCTGTGAGCGCATTAGTAAATGAAAATTTTGTCAGATTTGGGGGACATACATGTCAGTTGACAACTGAGATGGCAATGGTGAGTCCCCATAGTTATCCAAAATAGTGGGATCGGCACCATTAAGAAAAAAATTGTTGGCGATAATACCACTGGAGATATACAAACCCCATTATTGATGTGGGTGAATAGAAAAGGACAGGAAATTTGACCAACCGATGAAAATCAACTGCTGTCCAGAAAGCAGTGCACCCCTTATAGTTCCTGGATTCAACATTTCTGACGTCGCTTCACCGATGGCATTTCGGTCCCTGTGATTTCAGATCAGCGATTTCGATAATGTCAACACACCAATTAAGAATATACAGGCCATCATGAACCATTGTTTCACTCGACCACCCAGAGGGATCCGTCTGGCCCAGAATATCGACAGCCTTTGCCATCGCCGCTTTAATCGTATCAATGATGATCTTATCAGTTCTATGAAATGTCATTTCGATGAGTTGCAACTTCCACATATTATAGCAGTCTACAGAATTGAGTGTATCGCCAGGTGCAGTGCTGTATTGCCATCACTATCTGTTAATGTGGGATCCGCACCAAGGTCCAATAGAATTTGAGAGATGTCCTCACTGAAACTCATTATGAAGGCACTAGCAAGACCCGGACACTAAATTGACCAACCGACGATAGAAAACTGCATGTGAGAGACAGTGCGCCCCTTGGTGTTCCTGAGGTTGAGGATTTCTGACGTCGCTTCACCGATGGCATTCCGTTCCCTGCTAGATCACATCAGCGACTTCAATGATTGCAACACACCAGATAAGAATATAAAGGCCATCATGAACCATGGTTCCACTTGAACACCCAGAAGGAATCGTCATCTCATTATGGCCCAGAATATCGACAGCCTTTGCCCTCACCGCTTTAATCATATCGATAATTAATCTCTTTACTTCTGTGAGATCTCATCAAATGAGTTCTATTTCCACAGCTTATTGCAGTCTACAGTGGTAGTTCTATCGCCAGGTGCAGTGGTGAATCCCCAGCAATATTTGTTATTGTGGGATCGGCACCGAGATCCAACAAATTTCGGGAGATTTCCTCACTGAAACTCATTATTGAAGGCGCTAACCAGACCCAGACAGTAAGTTGACTAACCGACGATAGAAAACTGAAAGTGAGAGAGTAATGCGCCCCTTGGTGTTGCTGGGATTGAGGATTTCTGAAATCGCTTTACCGATGGCATTCCGGTCCCTGATAAATCACATCAGCGACTTCAATTATGTCAAAACACCTATTAAGAACATACAGGCCATCGTCAACCATTGTTTTACTTGAACCCCCAGAGGGATCCGTCATCTCATTATGGCCCAGAATATCGACAGCCTTTGCCCTCACCGCTTTAATCATATCAAAAATGTCCTCGTTACTTTTGTGAGATCTCAATCAGATGAGTTCCAATTTCCGCAGATTATAGCAGTCTACAAATTGTGTTGAATCGCCAGGTGCAGTGCTGTATTGCCATCAAAATTCGTTATTGTGGGATCGGCACCAAGATCCAACAAAATTCGAGAGATTTCCTCACTGGCACTCGTTATTGAAGGCTCTAACCAGACTCAGACAGTAAATTAACCATCCGACGATAGAAAACTGCATGTGAGAGAGCAGTCCTCGCCGCTTGAATTATATATAATGATCTCTTTACTTCTGTGAGATCTCAATCAGATGAGTTGCAATTTGGACAGAGTATCGAAGTCTACAGTTTTTATTCTATGACCAGGTGCAGTGCTGTATTGCCATCAAAATCTTTTACAGTGGGGTCGGCACCAAGATCCAACAAAATTCGAGAGATCTCCTCACTGAATCTCATTATTAAAGGCGCTAACCAGACCCAGACAGTAAAATTGACCAACCGACGATAATAAACTGCAAGTAGGAGAGCAGTGCGCCTTTTGGTGTTCCTGAGGTTGAATATTTCTGAAGTCGCTTTACCGATGGCATTCCGGTCCCTGATAAATCACATCAGCGACTTCAATTTGTCAAAAAACGTATTAGAACACACAGTCCATCATCAACCATTGTTCCACTTGAACCCCCAGAGGGATCTGTCTCATTGTTTCCCAGAATATCGACAGCCTTTGCCCTCGCCGCTTTTAATCATATCAATAATGATCTCTTTACTTCTGTGAGATCTCATCATATGAGTTCCAATTTCCACAGATTATAGCAGTCTACAAATTGTGTTCAATCGCCAGGTGCAGTGCTGTGTTGCCTTCAAAATCTGTTATTGTGGGATCGCCACCAAGATCGAACAGAATTCGAGAGATGCCCTCACTAAAACTCCTTATTGAAGGCGCTAACCAGACCCAGACAGTAAATGACCAACCGACGATAATGAACTGCAAGTGAGAGAGTAGTGCGCCCCATATTGTTGATGAGTTTGAGCAGTTTTAAAGTCAAATCTGGGATGGCAAATCGCTCCCTATGAGATCATTTAGAGACTTGATTTTTTGACACCCATATTTACAATATACCGGCCATCATGAATCAGTTGTCCACTCAAAAACGACAGAAGGTTTTTTCATCTCACTTTTCTGGTCTAAAAGGTTCCTTCATTGGATACCCAAGCTACTTGTAGCGGCCAGGCGGAAGTAGGG
>OUQQ01000378.1:0-19629 GCA_900404475.1 Spongospora subterranea | reverse complement strand
AAATGAATTAAGAAGCGTGATCTGTCAGGAGGTGTTCCCATTAACGGGATTCAAGTCCAATAATGATGGGACTTGTATCCGCGACAACATGAATTCGTCTGCCCGTTGGCCGCGACGCCCGTATATCCTAACATCGGGGTTTTAGGTGCTTCTGTTCTTTATTATGATTGGGTAACACATTACAAGGGGTCCCAGTGCCCAGTAGACGCCGTCATGGAAAGGTCCTAGACTGTAGGAACAGGATCTTGTAATGTGCGACCGACCGGTTTCCTGAGTGGGCGATGATGATCCGTTTGGTATTCCAAATATAAACCAAGGTTTTCGGTCAAAGTTTAAATTTACACCCACCTTTGTCTTTTCAAGTTGAAACTTTGACCACATACGTCAATGAATATACTGATAATATATATCCTATTTGCATCGACTACTTTTGAATTCCTTTATCTTTTGTATATTTATATTTACATTCGCCTTTTCTCTTGACCAAACTTGAGAACAATTCGTTTCTCTTTGACTGGACTCCTTGAGTCTAAATTAACTCGCATGAACTACCTTTTTTGATAACGTACAGACACATCAAAGTTAAGAGAATTGTACGAGAATGTATTGGCTATCGTGGCCACACCCGTACTGGGTGCTGGTTTCAGTCTGGAGCATGCGCTCACAGTTCAATTCGACTTTAACACGGCGAATGGCCACAATTGTCATGGAAGTGCCCAGGCAACAGTTCTTCGTGTGCAGCGTCGCGTAGCATTATATGGGTTCCATGATTTTGGTGTGTACACACCAAACACACACCAATGCGATTGGATTAATAGGAAAACACCAAAATCAGGAAAACACCAAAATCAGGAAACACACACCAAAATCAGGAAAATACACACGAAGCTTATTGCGCATGGGTATCAGATCTGGTAGGTTAATCAGTACACAAGATCATGATCATGATATTCTCATGGGTATTTCGTCAATTTATACTACTAGGTAGTGTGTCATTATGAAATGCCAATGCTAATCCGTTGGAGAGCCTGATAATCCATGTTTATCGAGCCTTAATGCGAATGGTGGAGGATCCAAAAGATGTCAATGTATCAGAGATGGTTGCTGTTCTCAACGCGGACACTTTTCGGAAGATCTGCTTCCGACAAGTCGCCCCATGCAACAACAATTGTTTGATACTTGAGAAGATGTCACTTCACCTGGACTATCACGTCTACAGGAGTCGTTGCCTCAACCAGACGATCACAGAATGACACAGATTCCGTGATTCACTCGACCTTGACAATTTCCCATCAATTAGATCCCAAATCATCGTCTTCACGTATGCTGGAGTGGTTGTCTCAATCAAGAGGTGACAGAACGACACGGTCGGCTTAAAATACTCGCCGTTGACGATTTGCATTCCATTTAGATGCCATGACGAATCATGAGTTCGACGTCAGCCAACCATTCATTGGAACGCTGCAGCGTTGTCGGAGCAATACAGCGAATCAGGCCACGCCGTTTGATCCATCTCTGCACGGTGCGAACACTGGCAATAATCTGACGATGTTCGCGAGGCCGTCGAACTATTTCGTCGCTGGATTCACCGGTATCTAGCCGCTGCCTGCAAAAAATTACATCGTCAATGCCACAGTCAATGCGATTAACCATTACGGGCTGCTGAGATTCGAATTTGGTCAGGCGGAGCGATGATACCTCTTATTGTTAGTTGACAACCTTGTCCAAAGAATCAAGCCATGAAAATCGCTCCACAGAAGTGTGAGTTGTTTGAAAACATTGTGGCCGCTAGAAAATATTCATCATCACCGAATGCAAGAACGTTAGGCATATCCACAAGATTGTAAGCACCCAGACGCATTGGACGGCCAGTATCAATGGAGCCTTTTCTATCGTATTACGATGAACTAATATTTCGCCCCTTCACTCCCAAACAGGTTCTGATTGAGCAATTTGGCCAGAGTTGTCGATCCATTCGTCTCGTTGTCTCCTATCTGTCTCAACTACACACCCAGAGGCACTTGTTGTTATGAACAGTAATACCAGACTTTAGATTGTTGTGCCCATACACAATCATTGCCCAGCCAACCACCGCGGTATCCTTTGCAGTAAAACCTACAGCAATTTGGGTTACGTAGGTGACATCTGTCAAATTACCAAGAACCGATTTACATTCCTCAGCCCCATGATCTCACAACTCGCAGTGTTCCGTATGGTTAAACTCACTTCCTATTGAGCTCTATTTGATAGATTAAGAGTCCCGCCTTATGCGCGATGGCGCTACAGCCAGAGGAAAGCACCACCGCAGGCCATCATCGATCATGAGGAATGAGGAACCCTGGTATGGTCGACGCTGAAATCGATGCTGAGATCGCGCGGGCCGAACGACAGCTCAAACTCATGAGACTGAAAGAACTGCAACAACATATCGGTCGAAGGCATCACAAGCCATAATCACGACTCCGACCGTCTTTCGATCCGGAAGTTCGACCGGGAAAGATATAAAATTCCCATTTTTGGATCAAGAATGCTGCAATATACCTCCATATGAAGGGGCTTGAAAATGTGGTTGGTATCGACCAGAACGGGTCACCATCAGACGTTGCCACTAAAATACTAGCACAAGAAGATCTACGCGCGTTATCGCTAATTAGGTTAAATTCGATTACAGATGATGTTGCCCGCATTGCAAACGTGTACAAGTGTTCAACTTCAGCTGTGGCACAAGACTTATCATCGGACTACCCGTTCAGTATTGACACAGGCCATCCAAGAACTAATATCGATCAAGCAGAGCAACGATGAACCCACTAGACCTTTCGCATCGAGAATGTCTAGTGCTGTTGCTCGCGTACGCAAAACGATTCCAGAGCATATTTTCAAAGTCTCGGTAAGTGAGCGAGTGTTGTATAAGCTTTTCCAATATCGGCGCGCTAATCGCAGGTTTTTACCTTCGCTTAAGGACCGGGGCAACGTATTGAATGGCTTCGTCTTCCTTCACGCCGCATAGCGACATCGATATCTTGAAGGACTTTCCATTCACAGCGTTTCGATCACCTTCGTGGGTCGCATGCAATACCAGGTTCACCCGCGGTCAAGCAAGACTTGGTTGCCAACCGCATCACCAACGCCGCAAAGAACTGGTCCCAATGCAGTCCATTTGACGGAAATATGGGTGTCCAAGGGTTCAACCCAGGACGAGCGGGAAGAGGTACATATCTGGTCTGTTGCACAAAGAGCCGGAAATGAAAGATCCGATCCCTAATAAATAAAAATCAATCTCAAATCGTGAACGCCACAGCCACAAAGGAAGATCTACTTCATTCCTCTCGTCGTTTGTTAAAGCCTTGGCGAGACATATATCCGTTGAGTTAATTGAATTGCATTGACCCATTTTTTTTTGCTAACGTTGGTGATGCGATTGATAACAAGTAGGTTTTGTTCATTGAAAAGTAAATCAGCCTGCGACCTTGGAAAAACGATAATCCGATGATTATCACCCATGCGCAAGAGCTTGGTGTGTGTTTTCCTGATTTTGGTGTGTTTGGTGTTGTACACACATTTTTTATTTTTGTTGCCTTGTTTCCCCTTTTTACGTCGAGGAGTAGGTTTCTGGTGAAAAACACAGTTTTGCTCTAATAATAATCATGATATCCTCGATCTACGACGATCTCGAGTCTACACCGTTGTCAGGACTAACCAATGACGAATGGGCGTGCATTTGCCAACGCTCCCGCAATGATGACCATAAGATACAACATGAATCATCATGGGATTTGAGAAAGGCACCAACCTGCGTCTCTCCCATAATGACTCGAAAATGTCGTAATTTCTCTCACATACGAAAGCGAATCAATCGATCAAATATTCTTATTTGTATTGGACGCCAACAAGGCATAATCATTCCGAATCATTATGGGGAGAGACGCAGGTTGATGTTTTTCTCAAATCCCATGATGATTCATGTTGTATCTTCTGTTCATCATTGCGAGAGCGTTGGCAAATGCACGCCCATTCGTCATTGGTTAGGCCTGAGATCGTCGTAGATCGAGGATGTCATTATTATTATTATAGATGGTGCGGAGTCGGTATTGTTCTTATGGCGAAACATCATTATCGGTGGAATGTGTTGGCGAAATCTAATTCGGGTCAGACCTGATTTCAAAAGTAAAGCTCTGAAGTTGTCCCGTGGGTTCAATGGAACTGTGCCAGGGTCTCCAATAACGCAAGTTTGCGTTTAGAGACCATGAATTCCCGACACGCTCGTCGTACTCGAGTATCAATCCCTCACGTTGATATACCGTCCACGTTGGTTCAAGCAAATGAAAATTTCGAAAGAACCCGATTCGCAAACCTTCATTCCCGTCAACGATCACGTGATATGCAATCGCTTCTTGACATAATTTGGTCATTACTCGCAAACCCAGGATATTCGCGACCGGTTCCGACAAGATGATGTTGGTGGCAGACCTCCTGAAAGGGAACGCACCGCTGTGGTTCTCACTGCCATCAAACAGTCGAAACTATTGGGTTGGGTGGATACAGACTTTACAACAGTCAATCTGAGACGAAGCAGAGTGCCAATGGTCACCAGGGTGCCGCATATTGGGCACTTTGCAGGGTGTCGCTCCCCTCGAGCCCAACGTTGTCAACGTTCGAATTGATATTGAGCAGCTACAGTATGCTTCAACGGATCAGATCGAGTGGTTTATATGGCCGAGGGCGAGGGGTTCACCTCCTCTGTCAAATAAATGGCGGTCGTTAGGACGCTGCCTAATTTATTCCACAACCCACCAGAAGATTCAGGCGTTTCTCGTCATCTTTGAGCTCGAGCTTGTGTCCAATCATTACTCACTTGACACAATGTACAAGATTGGCCAGACGGGTCTTTTAACTGCTGAGTCCTTGCTGACCCCAACAACGAGCTGAAGTAAACCACCTCTTTTGAAATCCGCTTCGAACATTTCCCATTTAGCCCCAGATGGAACTAATTGATGGCATCCAACTTGAATTTGTTGTGAAGTTTTGTTGCTTCATCTCACGCTCGTATCCCACGAGGCGGACCCCGTCAAGAAGCCTGCTACGGCTACAACACGTTCAATACAACGACCAGGCGTTGTATTTTTCTATGAGTTCGCCCAGTGTTTGCAGATCAATAATACAATGTACATGTTTATGGTTTAAAAAACCCATTAACGGTAACACGAAATTCAACAAAATAAGGCCAATACAGCAAGTTTCTGGCATCACAGTAGATAAAAACTCTTTATTCAACCCGAAACAGTTTCCATGGTCAACATTCGACTGAAGATCTAACAGGAACGACTACGATTATCGATCGGGATTTCAATATCAAATTCCCGTTCGCTTTTTTTGTTGAAGTTGGCAATAACGTTACATAAGAACGGGGAGAAAAAATTGCCATAACGCTTTTGTAACTCGACGATTTTCCAGTCATTGGAAGTGATCTCTCCTCTACACCACGGCGACATACACAAGCATTTGAAGTTATCACTTGGTCCTTGAATTAATCCATCATTAACCTAAGATACGAACTGAATTATTACAAGAATTCGATAAAAACCCCTTACGAACCATCGCATCTATCAACACAGGTGAACGACTTGGCGAACAATTACGACATAATGTACTTACAGTCAATAGTGATTTCTTCGCCCAGCTCAATATCACGAAGGGCAACGACTGTCACCGAATCGAGCATACCACACGATGGATCACAGCTGTGGTTGATGTAATCCGTGGTCTCGCTGAAGTCGCCGCTCTCTTTCCAAGCGGGGATCTGCACCAGGTCCGAATCTACCTGAAGCGACATCTGAAGATCACGGGCCGATAGCGCCCCCTCTTCTAGCAGCTGAGTCCGGTGCACCACTTTCCCGGAAAACACTAGAACCTTGTCGCCCGCTCGAAACTCCATTCCTGGTAACGTTCGACAGAACATTCCAAGCTCACCGTTCGCTTTCGATCGTAATTCAGCACGAGGATCATACCAGCTGACGTCACAAAATATAAATGAAAAGAGCTCTCCAACCGAAATAATGACCTGTTTTCGCAGTGTTTTCGCCATATGAATTCTGACAGGTGACCGTAGTACTTTTTAACGAAAGCGCGGCTACGCCATTGGTCGAATGTCAAGACGCCACGGCAGTTAGATTTACCACATAAGCACTTCATACCGTAATGAAGTGACGACTATATTGAGGACGTCAAAAGACTGAGCGGTTATGTCAAAAGGCGATAACAAACTTCAGTTTCGGTGAGGGCGTAATCATATGTGAGAGGTTCCCCCTTTCTTACCGGGATCATTGTCACAATTTTGCTGTCCGTGTCAAACCAGCAGTTGGGATCACCTACGTAAGAACAGTTGTTAGTTCTGGGACACAGACGACGCGCCGACTCGGCTAGCAAGGAATTGTAATGACATGAATGATTAAAGTAGTACGACAACGATGATTTCTGGGGATCAAGGCAAGACTCGTATCCTGTGCGTCGCAATTCAAATTAAGATTGTCAAGCTAATGTAGTGCGAGTCATAAACTACTGTCGTCATCCGCCATGTATGAAAACTTCATGAGGGCTGATTTTCCTGGATGCGCCTCGATTTCCGCTCTGGTAAAAGATTCGTATGGCCATTTATACACCCATATTGCAGTCCCTACAGAGACAGTAAGCGAAAGTCTATCACCAACAAAATGAGATCATTGTACCGGCAGGAAGATCTTCTTTAGCGAAGAGCCCTACACACTCAAAGCCGTAATCATCGAACCGTTTAACGTCGACAACATCCGTCAACATGTCGATGACAGTAATATTTATCCCAACAGTCGTGACACGTCTGCAGTCAAAATCAAATATGAAATTGGACCCAGAGTTGCGTCTTGAACAATCCAATCCAACGAGCTATCAGTGCAATAAATTACTGTCAAATTTTGACAACTGGATCTATTTTTAGAACTCCCTCAATTCGTATTCCCTACAGTACGGAATACGAGAGCAGCAACTCCTCGCCAATTTGACAGTAATTTCTCTCCATCCCCGTACTGTACCGCAACTCGGCGCCAAAATTGGAATTTAATTTCTCTCCATCCCAGTACCGCAACTCCGCGCCATTTAAAAATATTTTTTTGTCTTTGGACAAGGTTGTCAACTAACAATGAGAGTTATCATCGCTCCGCCTGACTAAATTCGAATCTCAGCAGCCCGTGACGGTTAATCGCATTGACTGTGGCAATGACGATGTCGATTTTTTGCAGCAGCGGCTAGATACCGGTGAATCCAGCGACGAAGTAATTCGACGGCCTCGCGAACATCGTCAGATTATTGCCAGTGTTCGCACCGTGCAGAGATGGATCAAACGGCGTGGCCTGATTCGTTGTATTGCTCCGACAACGCTGCAGCGTTCCAATGAATGGTTGGCTGACGTCGAACTCATGATTCGTCGTGGCAAGACGTACGAGCGAGTTTTGCACTTTCCGCAGAATTGAAATAACGAAAACATATCACTTCGCACGTTAAAGTCCAGGTGATCATCCATTCCGGAAAGAACGCGCACGGGTGGTGGGATCACGAGAAGCTTTCAAGCACTTCTTGATTCTATTCGGAATCGCGTATCCAGGCGAGGTTGCTTGCCTCCTTTTCGACTGCTCTGCGAATCATCAGGAGTTCGCCAAGGATGCACTGGTGGCCAGTCGTATGAACTTTCACGTGAGCGGCAAGCAACCCCTCGTGCGCGACACTACATTCATTCACGCATCGCAACGACATCTTGCCGCGGAACATCAGGTCAATATTATTCAAAAAATGGCATTTGCTGACGATCAATCCGAGAACTCTGGCATGGCGTAGGGCATGGCGGTGGTCGCCCTCGAACGCGGCCTGATCCAAGCAAGCGGCCGTCGTCCCGTACATAAATGCAAAACCTGCAAGATTAACAAGGCCGACACCGACCGGTCCGACAGCTGTTGTTGCATCGCATTATTTCCATTGAAATGGATTTCGCGGGCGAGCAGTCGGCCATTCAGAAAATCATCGAGCAGGGTGGACATATGTGCATGTGTTTGCCAAAATTCCACTGCGAGCTCAATCCTATTGAATGTGCCTGGGGCGATACCAAGCGCATTGCCGGAATGAGTGCGACTGCAGTTGGGCCAGCATGCAGGAGCGTCGCCACCCACCTTGGACGCAATTCCGATTGCGCGAATACGTCGTTGGTTCCGGTTGACCGAGCGTTTCCGCGATGTCTACAAGCGTGGACCGAAAGGGTGATTAGCCGAGTTTGCCACGCGAAAGTACCGATCGCATCGGCGCCTTCCCGAAACCGACAGCACAAGCGCATCATGGCTCGGTCAGAGACGGTTAACAAAAGAATAAAACAATTCGCAGTGTTGCTGCCTTGGAGACACAAGGATGATAACTTGCTTTCAAGTGCTTTGGTGCAATAATGCAAATTACGCAGATAATGCTGCAAGAAGAACCTTTGATGGATTTGATATTATAAAGACACACTTACCCAGATTTAAAACAAAATTACAGTTTTTAGATATTGTCGGTGTTTACCGAAGTTGCGGTAATCGCGACCAATATCCGAAAAATGTAAATTTTGATTCAAATTTGAGTAAGTGTGGCTTTATAACAATAAACTCATCAAGGGCTCTTCTTTCAGCATTATCTGCATAATTTGCATTATTGCACCAAAAGACTTGAAATGCAAAGTGTCATTCTTGTGTCTCCAAGAGAGTAAAACTGCGAATTGTTTGACTCGTTTGTTAATCGTTTCTGACCGTGCCATAATGCGCTTATGCTGCCGGTTGAATTTCATCGCATATGGTGTTTGCGGATTCCCAAAAGGCGTGATAAATTTGTCACAGCCTCTGTACCCTTTATCAGCTAATGCATTCTCGTCGTCATCCAGCATGTCAGTAAATGCTGATTGGGCAAGCACGAGATCTGGATGAGAACCACAGGGGACACCTCCGTTCCACCATAGTATCTTTGAGGTTCCCAACGCCATGGCAATCTCGTATCGGAGGCCGGCGTGATTTAGCTTATGGGAATAATAACCCCTGTTGAACGGATGATGTTCGTTGATCTTGCAATCGATGCCGTCTAAAGTGCAGCATGCTAATCGATGATTCCAGTTTTCATAACAATCATCGAAATCAATCTGAAAAAAACTATTGATACGTCGGTGAGAGGCGGTCTTTCATGCATATTCACAAATCATGGCAGGAACCGGTTTCAAGCACCACTGTAAGTTTTTTCTTCTTGACCGGTAAATTTGCAAGCCCAGTGAATGCAGTCCATGGACCACCTAACATTCCAGGGGAAACCACATTTAAATGCAGTACTTCGAGCGAATCGTCGGGCGTTGAAGCCCTCGAATACTACTTGTCGAATAAGGCGGTCACGGAATGGCAGGATTCGTAAATTAGGGCCAGAACAGGGGGAGTGCCCTTCTCAAACCGTGAAACTGGCGATCATGGGCTGGTCGGAGATAGAAACAGAACCGGTGCCCGGAACGGGACACCTTCCCTACGAATGGCACACGTTGTTACGATGCGTTTATCCAAGCGATGTTGATATCGATCGAGACATCTCACTGAAACCGCATCATGATGGGTGGTCAAGTGGGACATCGAATGGTTCCTGGGATACTATCCCTTCCTCAGGAGATTACGGTGCTCGTAACACGAATATATCAATTCCGGAATTAGATTACCATGGATTTCAGTATCGAGAGATTGGATCCAATAATGACTAGCGGTGGTGAATAATATCTCTCGTATGGATATGAGTCTCAACATCACAGGATTTGCTACCGCTTGAACACTCGTTCCTCGTACAATGAAGACAGGCTCTAGGTGCTTTGATGCTGTTGCGCAAAAGCGTGCGATTTTCTAAGCAGAGTCACGAGTTTTCTTGCACTTATCATCGTTTCGTTCGAAAACACAGCGAGTGGATTTTCAGAGTTGAACCGGGCCGCAGAGAGATTCTGAAAACGCAGGTACATCAGCGAAAGCTACCAGGACGACAGCGATTGTATACATAAAAAATGCCCATACAACCCGGATGACCATCGACTGATATTAGTTCTAAATAAACCAAAAACCTAAACACTGACTTTGTTGGAACATGGCGCTCTGAATTCCGGTGGAGGACCCTATCTGCGTGAAATTACCAGCTTTTCGTGTATCTTTCGACTACACAGTTCTGGCAAGTTTATGACAGTATTTGTTACAGTTCATGGTCAGCAACAAAAACTTCGAGTCATTTTTTCGTCGAAAACTATTCTTGTCTACGTATGCGTTGCGCCAGTCGCTAAGATCATCTGGGTTGATACAGCTGCAGTGGCACTGTACACCGGCTGCAGTGGAACTGCACCACTGAGGCGCGTGCGCCGTGCAGGGGAAGCGCGGAGGGTGGAGTGGGGCTCCAGTGGCCTGGGTGGAACAGGCTGACGAGAAGAGAATCAAGAGATACGGGTTAGGGTTATGTTCACTACTACAGTTGAGTGGGGCGCCTTACGTTAAATAACCGTAAACTGGTTTAAACCCCATTCTGTTTATGGATAATCATCAGCAACACCCACAATCCGACAGTGCTTTTATGGCCATCGAAGACCAGATTGATGAAAGAGGCCCGATTCTTTGGCCATCGCAGCCTGCGGCTGCTGCGACGCCCAGTACAAGGTCCCGCCTTGTGCTTTGGGCGCTGCTGAGTGGGCTCGCCATTGTGGTTGGCGCGTTTTTTTGGCGGGCACATCTATTTTACCAGAAAAACTCAGTTTCGGCGGGAGCTATGAAATTAACGCCACCGAACTTACGAGTAAAACCTGAATTACAGTATCTGCATTATTGTTCGTGTAAATGGAGTTGGCTTCGACAACATGCTGACAATGGTTTAGGCGGTCTGGATCCGTTGCGGCCCGAGACGTATCCATTTATTCCTCCATTGAACAAAGAGGGGCTCGAAATCATTCAAGTGCAGGCATTTATTCGGCACGGAGATCGGTTCTTTGATACGGGAGAGTACGTCATCATTGCAGATAATATGGCTGGTTTCCTAGTAATGGTTGTTCAGCCTCTGCTGGTCAGGACAAGAGCACATCGAATATCATTGCGAAATGACACACATGTCAATGCCAAACGGCAACTTGTCGGAGTCCTCCATAACTGTAATTCAGTAATGCCTGTTAAATCATCAAAACCCAAACATTTTGTTTTTGTACAGCCCCCAGGGCGTCTATACAGGAAACGGTTCATCAACAATAGGTATGATATGTATCTAGTCTCAAGTCGGTCATTGCATCACATCGTGTAGGAATGATTTCTTAGGTAACTGTCGTGTTGGCCAGCTATCCGTCAAGGGCTACCATCAAGAATCCGTCCTGGGCTCATTATTCAGAGATGCGTACGTCAACAAATTATTGAATCCGGTCTTACACGCTGAAGAGGTAACATTCCCTGTTTTTAAAGTCCTGCGTTCACGGCAATTAGGTCTATTTCCGCTCTGATGACGTTCCTAGAACTATTTTGAGCGCAGGTATAAACAATGTCAAATTGGGTAATATTCGTCCGTAAAATTTCCATGCCAGAGTCGTTTATTGGGGGTCTGTTTCCGTCGTTATCCACGGAATCGGATAGTAAGTCGGAAATCGTCGATATTTGGTCAATGGTGCGTTTTCGTTCAGAGTCTGCTCTCTGCCAATGTTGAAGTTTTTTCAAGGACTTCGATAGAGAAACTGAGATATCAAATGCACATGAATGCCCTGGCTTAACAGAGCAATACAATATGGTACCTATGATGAGGGGTTGTGTTTTCAAATTCAGCTATGGTTTAGGCGAGGACGTCGCCGGCATATGTAAAGCACGAACAAACGGTCGCCAAAGCGCTGTTCGAGCAGATATCGTTTCTTACCGGGGTCCCAGCTGATAAAGTTCCGAAGACTCAGTTCGATTGCATGATGGTTTCGGCTTGCCGCGGAACTGTCGTACCTGAAAACATCACACCGGAACTTCTAAATCGATTAGAACAAGAGGTACGACTATTCAGTCTTTGAAGAAGCTGAATTTAATCATGGATTCAGGAAAAGTTCAATTTTTACTCGCTAGTCCAATACCCGAACCGAATCAACGGAACCCGCTTGGCTGCTGGTCCGTTGATTCGTGAAATTGTTGAGCGAATAGAGTTAGGCGTCTCATCCACATCAAAAGTCAAGTTTTCCTTGTATAGCGGTTGGTATTTCCACAATGGGCATAGATTGTCGCAGTTTATATTTGAGCTTTCAGGACATGACACGGGGCCAATCATGTTGATTTTAAGCGCGCTCGGTTGCGAAGGCGAGTTCTGGGCTCCATAGTATGCTGAAAACCCGTTGAAGTATTCAACTGATTTTAACAACACGGTTTCAGTGCGTCGTATATCTCAATCGAACTATACAAAGGTGGCGATGGCCAACACTTCGTCCGCGTAATCTACAATGGAAAAGCCCAGCAGCTGAACGGCTCTTTGTCAAACGGATTGATCTCTTTCCCAGATTTTGCCAATATGATGTCCGTTTTCATTCCCAGGTGTGCCTTGGCATTTCCATTCATTCTTCCCAATTAGTTGACCATTTCTTTTTCAGTCGCTCTGAATGTCCCGATGTATTCACTGTCTGATCAGAACACCAGCACGTTATATAGACAAATTTCATCATAAACCTCGATTCTTATTATTTGTTCTTTTTGTCAAGCACAATTGTTGATTTGTTGACAACATTCACGTTCTCCGCGTTTGACGATGCCGTTGGCGTCGATTTGAGCAACTCCAAGTGGCGCAACCTTCATCTCTCCACTTAGCAACGTTAATCGGTGTGACCACTGTGGAATGTTATGTTGTACTAGACGATGGCGATAAAACATTCAGCGAACCGGCTTGGACTAGCACTACACACACACACACATACATGGCGGATGGGGATTTCAGGGCGATTCAAAACAGTGTTTTGGACCGGGAACATGTTCATTGGCGGTCGAAAGCGATCGCCATCATTGTGTCAATTGGGGCTGTACTGACCCTGATGTATGCGCCATATTCGGCCACAATCAGCTGGCTGTATAGCCCAGCTGAGCCATTCATTGAGCCGGGAGACGCTGCGGTTCCACCCGGTCAACCTGACCCGGCAGATCCATCATCAACTCAACCATTTCCCGTCCTGGTCGTCAAATCCGAAATGAAAACCCTTCATTATTGTACTCCCATCCGCTTCACTATCTTAATTTAATTAATCGTTTTCCAAAAGGTGGCTTTAATCCGGATCTTAACGAGACGTTTCCGCACATACCGCCGCCGCCTTCCTCCGATTTTACATTGATTCAGGTTCAAAATTTCATTCGTCACGGCGCACGGTTCTTGAACAACGATCGGTTTACGCCCCAGCAGAAAGCGCAATCATCTGTCGCTGAACGGTGCCCTGTATAGGCAGTGCTGGCCAGGGCAGGATGGTATTACTTACAATTGCTCGTTGACGGATATATCGATCGCCGGGACTAACTTATCAGACCACGCCATTCAGGTGAAGTAATTTTCGCTCACGTTCTGCGTCCCGCTGAACCCATCTCAACATTGTTTCTGTTCTCTTTAACCGTTAAAACCTACACCTTATATTGGATGTGAAAAATTCTATTCCCTTTCTTGATACTATATCGTCCTTTGAATTTGACGTTTGAAGTGCAATATGTTTTTTTCGTTAATTAATTATAATTGTTGCATATCAGCATCCGAAACGGATTTACAGGCATCAATACATCAAGGACAGGTAAAATGGGTCGATATTCTGTAGATCAACGTGTTCTGACAACTTATCGTTTAGAGACGCGTTTCGGGGGAATTGCCGTTTGGGCCAGTTGACGTCATTCGGGTATCGACAGCATGTTGCCCTCGGGTCGATATTCAAGCAGGCATACATCCCGACGTTATTAGATGCGAATCTCGACCCCAAACAGGTTAGGGCATTATTCACAATCGTCGGCCGAAGCAGTGATTTCGTTTAATGTCGATATCAGGTCTATTTTCGGTCCCACGATATGCCCAGGACGTTGATGAGCGCCCAGTCGTTCATAAAAGGAATGTTTCCTGATAAAGTGACGTCCGAGTTTACGTCGTTAGTTGATTTATGGTTAGTTTGGGGGCGCTTTTCACTGCGGCGTTGGTGAACTTTCGTGATAGGACAATGGATGTTGATGATGAAGATGAAGTTATCAACGCACATGATTGCCCAGGAGTTGCCGAACAACGAAAAGAAGTCAGGTTGTTCTGAACTGGTTTCTTTACGGCGATTGACCAGAATCGGTACAGGCATTATCATCGCCTGCTTATATCCAACATGAAGCGACATTTGGCCAAAGACTGAATGAGAAACTATCGGAAATCACCGGGATTCCTGTAGATGGTCTCGGGACAAACAAGTTTGATTGCCTGTTCGTGTCGCTGTGTGCCGGGGATCCGGTACCTGAAGGCGTTGATTACCCATTGATGCAGGATCTCGATGAGGAGGTTTCAGATCTGTCTTTGTTTCTGTATCGCCGCGTTTGCTAATCTGTTCTAGGCGCGATTCCGTCTCTATCATTTGATCCAGTATCCCAATCGTATTGAAGGAAGCAAGCTTTCGATTGGACCGCTCTTGCGAGAGATCGTTTTCGGAATGGAACGAGCAGTTTCCGATGATCCTAAGTCTCATCGATTTTATCTATACAGCGGGTAAAACTGTCATAAGGGCCCTGATTCACCACTGTGATTGAAATTACGCACTTAGCCATGATTCTGGGCCGATTATGCTTCTTCTGAGCGCGTTTTCTATTGAAGACGAGCATTGGGCTCCTTTGTAAGGTTCTCTCTCTCGTCTAATTCAGATGGCGCTAATATGTGTGTTGCAGCGCGTCATACATCGCTTTGGAACTGTACCGGCATGTGAACGGTCAACACTTTGTTCGAGTCATTTATAACGGCGTTGTGCGACCACTTCCGACATCAGGAGCAGACGATCTGATAGCCTTTGACCAGTTCAGAGCCATGCTGCTCCCAATGATCCCTACATCTCAAGAATGCCCTGACGTGTATCAACGGCCGTTGTGACTCCAAAATTTGTCTTAATTAAAAAATGTACCGAACCCTATTTGTCGTTCCCCCGATGATCAATGTCGCCCAAACTAGTTTGTCATCCCAAATCATAGCAGGAAGTCTCGCGACAATGAACGAACGGCTGTCTTGAGTGAATTGACATGATCACGGATTGGAACACGTGCCAGGCAACCCGTACCAGCCCGACAATTGGTATCGGTAGAGGCAGTTGGAGTAACCAAAGAAGGTGAAGGGAGCAGGTTGTGTGAGGAACTGGGACCGATCAGTCAGTGACGATTCAACACCGGATTGATGTCGCCACTAGAGTCGAGATAGGATAGCACGACCGTGACAGAAACTACAACCCCCCGCGAAAGGGACATCGGCGTCTGGGGGAAATACGAGGACGATAATAATCCGGGCCCTGTAGCAGTAAAAACATTTTTCTCGGCCGATTTTCGACAACGGATGGACAAGGGTGCAGAACCAGGGACGACGGCTCCCGAAGGAACTGGAAAGAAGGGCAAAGCCAAGTCGGGAACGACGCCGTACCGTTGCCAAATCTGCATGAAAGAATTTTTTTGGGGAGGATCTCTACGACGTCATTTGCGAATACATTCCGGCGAAAAGCCGTTCTCGTGCACCGTCTGCGGGAAAAGGTTTGTATTCCCGCTTGGTGTTCCAGATAAAATTTAGCTCAGTGATGAAATAGGTTTACTCAAAGTGGGACATTGAATCGCCATAGTCGGACCCATACTGGGAAGCAATTGTTTCTTTGCCGCTATTGCCCTCGACAGTTCAACAGCAACAACAACCTGAACCAGCATTATCTTTGCCATGAGCAGAATGGCGCCACCATCAAATCTATGGATCGTTGCACTATCACCGTGGGCGACGAAGAGATTGGATTATCACCGCTATCGTCCGATGTTGATATGATGCCAACATTAGCAGCTTGGGAAAGCCGAACGTCCAAGTTCCGACTTGATAATCTGATTGCGACTGGTGAGACGACCGGTGCTGGAGGCGATCACGTCCCCAGTAGTACAACTTTTACATTCGACGCTCACTTGGCGTCCAGGCTGGAAGAGCCCGTTAACCTGGACATCGCTACTGGCGAAATCGAATCAGAAATCAGTTCACAAGATATGACTATGTTGCTATCGACGTCGTCGCTGCTTTGCGCGTTTCTAACGCCAGGATCACCGCAGCAGCCTGGAGAATCCGTCGGGATACCAGATAAAGTTTAAAATTTACAGAACTTTAGTAGATATAACGCGATATCGATGCGCCCATAAATTTAATACACACAACTAGATAAGCAACTCTCGATATTGGGGAATGTTTTCAAACATTTGATTATGGATTGTATAAATTAATTACATAGCAAGAAAAGGGTGAACATTGTACATTCTTTTGACAAGTTGTCGCTTCTGTTCGATGGTAAAGTCCAGCGAAACCAATCGTTTGATGTCTTTTCTTAGTAATAAGAATGCAGAATGAGGCATAAACTTCTGCCCACGCAAATGGATAGCTCGCTTCCCGATTTGATGAACATGAGTTAAAATTTTCCCGCTATCCTGGATTGTCTCGTAACCAGCCGCTGTCTGGGATGTATAGTTACATATGAGCAAGCGATGGATAGATTGTACGCTTCGCTTGATAACTGAAAGCAACGTCAAACAAATCCGATAAGAAACAACCATAATCCGGTTACCTCGATGAGATGTTGTATCTGCTTTAATCCGCTTACTTGCAGGATAAAGAATCAGTAGAATTATAGGAACCGCCATTAATATTGCAGGAACGATTGCAGCCAACTCAAGCGTTATTTCGTTTTGTTCCAACATATCATCAAGTTCTAACAGTGATCCTTCTAAATCAACTTTCAATTTCTGCAATTGCTGAGGGCGAAGACTTTGTCAGTACTGTGGATAGAATCGAGAACTATTAACTTACAATCAGGATGCAACGCAGCAGATCTCCGGCGGCTAATGCGTAGATTGGCTTGGCAACTTCGCTTCTATATGAATCTAGTACCATAGTCATTTCCCCTACAGCGGCTCTTTGTTTGATAACTTCTATAAAACGTTCTTTAGACATTCCAGGAGGAATAAGCTTTGGATTCCTCTCAATTTGTTCTGTCCCAAACTATGTTTCAATTTAGGTACAGAATAGATCATGACGAAGATTATTTATACTTCTCGGAGCATAACTTCCAGTGTTCGGCGTTCCTGTAGGACTTCGCCGCGCTTAAGTTGTGGAAGGCGTGGTCGCACCAGCCTTTTGTGTATCGCACGCACAGGAATTGAAACATGTTCCAACTGAAAGCGTATTTATAACCACTATCAAAGAAAGTATTCAACGTAATTACCCAGAAGTCGTGGGAGCATTTAACGCCTGATCTGACTAACGACCCAAGTTTAGTCTGATGCACATAAATTTTTCGACAGGCATACATGGCAGCGAAACCTGAGATTGTATAGGCAAGCCAATGACGTTGAAAGTGGCCAGGACGTCGGAGCTGATGCGAGCAAGCTGAAAACCAAATCGATGCATCGTGAGCGATAATCACCTCATTTCTAGAGATCGTAAAACGTCGATCCATCTCTGGCAATGCGACTAAGATATCGTTAAGCATTGACAGCGCATCGGTTGCGGTTCTTCCTTCGGGTGGTTCATCCTCGACGCAGATCCGGTAAAGGTCAAGTATAGAACCAAGCCATTCCTCTAAACTTGGCGACTGTGTTCTACTCAACCTAAACGAATGATGGTGAAGTAAACCAGCGCGGTTTAGCAAAATTTTTTTCAAATCGCAAAGCCGGCCCACTTTCTCTTGTATATCTATTCTTCCAGATAGATTAACTATATGAACAACACATCGTAAATGAAGATACCATTCACTCAAATATTTCGATGATTTACCGTTGGAGATCAACGGTTTAATGCCAGTCCGGAATGACCTTAAAATCAAATGAGGATAATCTGGTCGATGTCGATATTGAACGGGTGATATTGGACGGTTTTGGTTTCCTATGAACCCAAAAAACGGTCTGAACCAGTTCAAGGGTCCCTGTTCAAGCAAATCGCGTAGAGGCTTGCGGACACGAAGGCGCCCTTTCCAAAATTGCTACACAAAAAATCAGATTGTCAATAGATCAAAAGAGTCGGTGTAGGAAGACTGACGATGTCAGGCCATATCCCTAGAAGTATGTCTAGATAATAGTCCATGAGCTATGACAAAGTATAACCTCAGCAATTGAGGTAGCTGCTACGATAATCGGTTTACATGACGAAGCAACCAGCGTGTCGACTGCATTGCGATGATCGTGATAGAATCGGAAACAAGGGTCTCAGAGAGCAATAACTATAGAAACTTGTCATTATCGAAAAATTGTGATTGACGGAACTATAGACCTCTATGCCGCTGCCGCGTTGACGATCAAGAACTCCACATATCAAGGCGCTTAATGAACCTGGATTCATGGACGTAGAATGCGGCGATGATAATGATTCCGCTAGTTCTTCTATGGCATCAAGCAGAGAAGCGGCAGCGGGGCTGACTGGCGCCTGCTTCGTAAGTTCGGTCAGGATGGCGTCTTGCCACGTTGAAACTCCGGTATCCCGACCAGAGCTGTCGCTGTTCCTGTACAAAGGAGACGGCGAATCCAGGAATGACATATCATCATTATCTATATCAGTATCATCCATTGTGAACTAGATAATGAATAACTCTATTCCTACAGGAATATGTCGTGTAGGAAAGTAACGTAGTGAAACAAAACTCGCCAAATTGTACGCATTATGTTCCGCCCACGGTTGCGCTGTTTCAGCGTACACCATGACTGCAAACACAGAGGTTGCTCGTCACATTGACTGATTGTAACGATTTTATTTAGACATTGCCAAAGCGGTGTGAGAGGCTACGGTAAATATGAAGAGTGCGCCGCCGATACACTGACAAATGCGATTCCACAACTTACTCCCAGTTTCATCTAATTTCGACACCAAAATGTACAGTTTTTATTCCTCCACACTCCGTGAAAGTTGTACATCCTCATAAACTTCCAACTCTGAAAAGATTCTAACGGTCGCTTGCGTTTCCAACGACCGGATGTATCGAAATTCCATTGGTGAAACTATGACTCTTTCTGGCAATTCAATCTCGATAGTTGAGATCTGGCGGCTGAGACCTTGAAAATAATGAATTATAGCCATCGATTGCTCCCCCAGAGTGTCTGCGTCGGGATCTAACAGCGTAGATGCATCTCCACACTTTTGCTCAAACGTGAAGATTACAGCAAGTCCATCTTTCCTAATTTCGGCCTGCATCGCTTGTCCTCCAATAGTTGACATGAAAATTCCAAGGACTCTCTTTCCCTTGACTGAATATCTTAGGGCCCGTCTGGATGTCCACGGGAGTTTCGTACTGTCTGGATGACATAATTTTGACGACTGACGCAAGGCATTTTGGCGGGAATTTTGGAATTTCGCAATTGTGTTGATGTCACA
>OUQQ01000514.1:0-14865 GCA_900404475.1 Spongospora subterranea | reverse complement strand
ACTGCACCTAAACAACATAAATCCAGATGACTAGGCCAGTCCTCGGCTCTCGCGTTTTCGCCCAGGATGAGGACGTCACATCGCATGCGGTGCAATCAGGCGGACAGTTGTTCGGTCGAATGGTTCGCGAAAAGACATAACTTTGAGACAGCGAGTTAGAAGCACCGTTTCCCAGATGCGCGATCGGTTTGGTCCCAAACTGTGATGGACGTCATGATATCATCAAATATGGGGACGTCACGACGCAAAGAGCGACGAATTGCCAAATCGATCTGGTCGGACGTTAATAAGTCCGAGGAGACCCCAAGGACTTCTTCAGGACGCGCAGTTGCTGACTCGCGCCTGACGACATTTTGAGACGCCAAAAGGCCCCGCCGAAGTTCGGAGATTCGGTCCAGGACGTCCTGGACGTTCCTGATCTCGCTCAAGACGTTGCTGGACAATTGAGGCCAAGAATCAAGCATCGGTGGCATCGGAATCAGGCTTGGAGGTGGAACGATCGGACGATCGGAGCCTAATTGGGCAGCGAGGAGGAGGAGAATGATGGACGTTGCGCCTTCACGGAACGGAACAAACCGAGAAAGTAGAGAATATTGCTGGGATTACTTACGAATGATATCTTGCTGGCAGTTGAGAAGGATGTAGAGATAGAAGCGTCTCGTCTATAATCATAGTCAACTTCTATTTCTACACCCTACTGCTAGCAAGATATCATTCGTAAGTAATCCCAGTAATATTCTCCACTTTCTTGGTTTGTTCAATTCAGAACCCGACAATCGATGGATATATCAAGGGCGAACTGTTCGGCATCAGCCGATGCCGATCAACGCTTGACGATCGGCGCGAAGCTGGCCTGCAGAGTGTAGCGCCATTCGTAATTTTGTCGAAGTTGAACGTCTTTGATAGATGTTGAGTGGAGTTGTGATCTTGACCACCCTGGTCCGATCTTCCCCAGCACGCGATCATCTTTTTGACCAACCTATCGCTACAGCAGACATTGCCCTTGTCCAGTCCAGCAAACAGTAAACGACGAAATTCGATTCCTAGCGCAAACTGAACGACGCAGGCGCAGATCGTCAAGCGTTGATCGGCACCTTTGGTCACAAGTAATTACCGGTAGGAATCGACAAGATCTCTATAGTTCTCCATCGCATGTCGATTAGCTGTCCAGACGAGGCCGTTGTGAATGGCGACACGATTTCCCCCTCGGCAGATCGTGATCTGAAAACAGGTACACCATTATCGATCCCTCGTTAGGGTCCTGGAACATCATCGAATCGGCGTCGCATCTCGATGCCGTCAACGTCGTTCGAGGAGGCGAAGGCGTTCCTCCAGAAGACCACGCCAACGTCGTCCGTCTCCGTCTACGATCACCTATCGGACCTGGTCCTGCGCGTCCTGCGCGATTCGCCGTCGGATGCGCTGGCGAACATCGAGACGATCTCGACCCTGGTCAAGGCCGAGCGCCTGCGCCCCGCCCGGCTCGAGGAAGGGTTCGCCGCCAACCCTGGCGCCGACTGGAAATCCGCCATGGTGCGATCGTCGGTCGAGGTGGCGAGCCTGTTCCCGGCGCCGTCGCCCGACACCGACGCGCCCGATCCGCCGACGGTTCGCTCGAACGACATCCTGGGGGAGTCGTCGCTGCTGCAATGGGCTGGCGTTGGATTCGGTGATGAAGCCACGCTGAAGCTAGCGTTAGCTGTGCAGAACCTGGAACCATTGGTGATTACCGATTGATTGGCGCCTCCCTGATCTCAAATACGGATCTCAGGTCCCAAACGCAATCTCGATCCGGTTTTTCGGGCGGTTCCTGTGCGTTTCGGGGGATTATTCGGTCTGCGAGGTGGCGCTGTCGGAACACGACGCCCCCGCTGACGATATCGCCGAAACGCGGGCCGAACCGCCCGGCCAGGGCGCCAACACGCACGTGTATTACGTTATGTCGTCGAATCGGTTCGGTAAGGGCGAAAAACGCCGATCGCCGGAACGTCGCTGAGATGAGGGTTCAGGGTCGTGGACGAAACTTCCCCATGTTCTTCCTGAACAGATTCGCATCTGCTGTTCAAAGAAACGATTGTTGAGCGGTGATCTGAGCGCCAGCGTTGGTGGGACGCCGTTTTTCAGATGGAACGAGGCGGCGTTCGTACGAGCGCTGATCGCGCGAATTGGGGCGTCGACCATCATCGCACCGAAAGGGTTCTACGAGACCAAGGAGGACGAAGGTGGGATCGGGCCCGCCGAGACGTTCGATGCGCCGGCGCCAAGCGCGATGACCACCGTGGACGGCTGGGTCCATCGCCACGCCGCCGTCCTGAAACAGGGCCGGATGGCGCCGTTCGTCAAGGAGGAGTCGGAGGAGGCGGCCGAGAAGGAAGCAGTGGAAGGCGAAGCCGACGAGGAACCGGAAGAGGTGTTGTAATGACCGATCTTCGTTTGCGTCTCTTCGCCCTTAACAGCTCTCTCTCTCTGTGTGCGACTCAGGCCGTACCGGCCCTGCGATCATTGGCCG
Organism: Spongospora subterranea; assembly: GCA_900404475.1. Lineage (NCBI taxonomy): Eukaryota > Endomyxa > Phytomyxea > Plasmodiophorida > Plasmodiophoridae > Spongospora > Spongospora subterranea. The sequence continues at coordinate 12,356 of OUQQ01000514.1, read as the reverse complement.
ACGACGTCTCCGATCTGGGCCCATCGCTCTGGTCGTTTCGAGTCGTGGGCGGTCCCCATTCGATCGTGACGGCCGCGTCGTTGACATGGCCAGGAGCTGTCGCCGTCATCAAGGGAAAGGTCATCGAACTTCCCTAAAAACAAAAAAACGAAAAAAAGCCCATTTCCAACTGCTGAAACCTGTTGTTTCTTTAGGTGTTCGTCAATGTTTATATTGGCGATGGGCAACGGCAAACGGCTCGTCCACGCCAGCCGATATTGCCCGGCGCCTTTCAGGGCGAGTTCAAGGACGAGCCGGACGAGCCCAAGTTGACTTTCCAGGAAGATCCGCTTCCTCCACCGGCGACCGAACCGGAATCGCCTGTTGAACCCCAATCATAATAAACCCCTGAGATTCTTCCAACAACGACCCGTCGGGCGTCTCGACTGGATGATGAACGTGAGCGCGGAGGTCGCCAAGAAGACAGGCCGGCTCCGTCCTCCGATGAATCCGGTGGGGATGAACCGGTCGCGGGCAGAGCATAGCGCCAGTTGCGATGATGATATCTCGACCGTTATCGCGAGATTATTGGCTCTATGGACGGAAGGAGTCGCCAATCCGGCAAGGGCAGAGCGCCATCGCCCTGGAAGGGATCCGCATGAGCGGCTTCCTCGTGTCGCTGCCAACCATCGTCCGGATCGTGGCCCTATACATGAACTGGCCCCGGGGCGCCGTCGACGTCGTGGTCATCATGCTGCATGGGCTGTCGGAGGACCTGGCCATCGCACTGCAGTTCATGGCGGCCATGGTCTGTTGCCGCAAAGCGCTCCCGTCCCTGTTCGTGTTCCTGCTCCCGGTCGTCGTCCTCTTGGCCACGATCCCGCCGCTGATCGACCTCAGCGTACAGATGGGAGGGTTCGCCCGCATCAGCCGCGTCGAAATCCGCACCACATTCCACAATTTCCACCAGATGAGCAGTTCAATGGTCGATCGTGTGTTTGGTCCCGAATTCATCGTCTATCTCACCCTGTTCCTATTGCTGCTGGTCGCTGGCGCCAAACTCCTGCACGGATCGCTGGTCAGGATCGGCAAACAACGACTGGGCGACGTCATGATCTGGATCGCGACGTGCGTGTTCATGGCGAATTTCGCCATGGTCTCGCGCTATTCGCTGCCGCGCTCCAGCGCCTATCTGGCCGGGAACACCATGTTCACGTTGGAGTTCGACCGGGTCACCATGGCCACCAACATCTTCGAGAGCCCCGTTCACCCGACGACCCTGACCGACGTCATCGCTCCACAGGAGTCGCACTCGTTCCTGTCGTCGCACGATCCTGGGTTCCCGTTCTGGCGCCAAACGCTGTCCTATACGGGCGACAAACGGTTCGATCTGTCGATCAACGAGACGCGTCGTCCGAACGTGCTCCTGTTCAATATGGAGAGCTGGGGATATCAGGTGACCGGGTCGTTGATTGGAAAAAGCGAGAACGCATCGCTGACGCCGTATTTCGATGCGTTTGCCAAACAGGGGATCCTGTTTGAATCCCATTTCAATCCCGGGTAAATCGATCGCGAAAAACCTTGCCAATGACCATTCGCCTCCAGCGTTGACAATGCGCTTGTGTAGAATGACGACGACGAACACGATCGTCAGCCAGCTGTTTGGCGTAAAACCGAAATACGATCACAACCCGCCGATGGAGGAGCACGCGTTGACCCTATCGCTATGGGGATTACCCCAGATATTGCAGGATCATGGCTATACGTGTCAGTTCATGTCGGCGACCGATATATCCTGGCACAACTGGGATCGGTTCCTGAGGAACAACGCCTTCGAGAGAACGCTCGGGAGCGACGAGGTTCGCGATATACTGACGCGACATTCCATCAGGTGAAGGAAGATTCGGTTGTCCAGTGGTCGGATTCAGGTGATGATTGTTGGCCAGGATACCAGACGAGTCGGAGGCGTGGGGAATTCAGGATGAATTCTCCTTGGCGGCGTTGGAATTCGTGATCGGCGATTTAGCGAAATCGGAAAAACCTTATTTCATCGATTGGTATTCCATATCGTCACACGATCCGTTCCGGGTTTTGGCCTCATTCGTTGTTGCGCGTTGGCTCGGTTCTGATCGCGCGTTGCACAGCTTCCCCGAGCCGAGACCGAGTCGAAATCCAGCGACCACCTGCTGTCGGGGAACAAGTTCGACAAGGCGTATATGAGAGCGATCAAATACTCGGATCGGCAGGTTCGATCGCGACGCTGGACGACAGATTTGATCTGACGACACATAACAGTTAGGGGAATTTCTGAGGCGGATGAACGAGAAAGGGATGATGACGAATACGATCGTGATGATCACGGGCGACCATGGACGTCTGATGGGCGATGCGTCATGGAGCAACCTGAATTACGGTGAGTTCGCGTCCGATCCATACAGCCATGTCCCATTGGCCATCGTCCCGTCGAACGACTTGTTGGCGCCGAACTATCGTGGGCTGAGAATTCGGGACGTGTCGTCGCACGTGGACCTGATGGCGACGTGTGCTGATATGATTCGTCTTTTTCCGTACAGTTGAACCTGACAATGCGCCCACGTTGATCTGACTGTCTCAGCAGGTTCTCGCAACATGGGCTGGGCAGGTCGTTAATGAGACAGCAACATTCGGGAAGAAAAGTTATTGTCGATCAACCTCAGCCGGGATTTGAGACGGTATCAGTGATAGACAACAACAAGAAACTCGTTTTCGATGCTGAAGGGCAGTTCTGTTTGGCGTACAACCGAACCCTTGGTAGGACGTCGAGCGATTACGGGAAACCAATTGACTGCTGGAACAGCAATTCTTCGAGTCTGATGTCAACAGAACTGTTGTGGTCAAAAACGGTATCGTCATGGACTGCTCTGGGGTACAAAAAGACTGCCTTTAAACCACCAAAATGTTCTGGGAACACCGTCGTTGGCGTATCGAGAGAAAACTGAAACCTAAGACTAAAGTCGTTGCATAAATCCGCTGGGGCAATGACAATCATAGTAAGCAGTTAACCTGAACCCTGAATAAAAATGTTAATTTAGTTAAATATCTCCACGAATTCTTCTATCGAATTCGATATATAGCTGTAGCAATTCGTTGGTGACTGATGGCGTAACTAGTTTCAATGCATAGTCAAAATCGGCTGATCCCTATAATCATACACAATTAACCGCCAGTCTGTTATAACAATATATGAGATGAGCAACAATACTTACAACATTGAGCGAGCGCATATCTCGACGAAGCGCGTGTAGTGCTGCCTCGCGACAAACATTTTCAATTTCAGCACCCGTATAGCCTACCAGCTCGGATTTGGCAAGGTGTTCAAGATCAGCTTGACCATCCAAAGGCATTTGTTTCGTATGGATGCGCAATATGGCTAATCGACCTTCATAATCAGGTGGCGGAATCTACGAGACGGTCAGCATCATCCGGAAGATCAGTATATAATCCGCACATATAAAATCTCATCGAACCGGCCTGGCCGTAAAAGAGCTTCATCAAGCATCTGCGGCCGATTGGTCGCAGCAACAACCAGGATATCACACGCAGATCCGATACCATCCATTTCGTTTAGCAATGTCGATAGGATCTGAAAATTGCTCCATGATCACGCAATGGCAATACAAATGGAGTTCGGCTTACTCGTTGTTGGACTTGATCTGACTGACTACCCGACAAAGAACGGCTGGTAACGATGGCGTCAATTTCATCCAGTAAAATCATGCAAGGCGAATTATTTCGCGCTCGACCAAAAACTCCACGAATACAGCGCTCTGCTTCGCCGACGTAAGACGAGTATACGATAGCTGGGTCAAGCCGTATGATGGACCAACGCTGCCCAGTCAAACTAATCATGGCCCTCGCCAATGTGGTCTTAGCACAGCCTGGAGGCCCATACAGCAGGATTCCTCGAGGAAGAGATAATCCCATTTCAAGAAAGGCATCGGAATGAGTGATGGGCCATTCGATCAATCGCCGAAGACGATGCTTGATTTCAGCATACCCTCCAATTTCATCCCACTAACAAAATTAAAAATAATTTGTAATAGTATGAGCGATACGTACATTGATTGGCGAAATAGTCATAATAAACTCCTTCCTTGACGATGACACTGAAATTTGACGACGAGCGAATTTCAGGTCGGATTCAGTAACGGAGATGCGGTCAGCTGCCAGGGCGGAAAGGGCTGCCTCTTGAGCTAGAAGATGTAGGTCGGCACCCGTATATCCGACACAGTAGGAGGAATAGCGATCGCAGAGAACTTGGTCGACGTCAGGCAGATATACGGATAAGATCGCTTTGCGTTGCTCAACGTTGGGAATTCCAACTTCAATCTTGCAAAAGAGAACCATTAGTTCGTCATAAAAAAATCAAATTTCGATTGACGATCACTAACTTCGTTATCAAATCGGCCTGGACGGCGAATGGCAGGGTCAAGATCGGATGGGGTCCCTGTAAGACCGATGACTAAAACAGACGACGATGAATGTCCATCCATCAACGTCAAAAGATGCCCTAGAGTCCTAGCTGCGCTCAAGCGCCCACTGTCCCTTTTACATGCGATTTGTTCAATGGAATCTATGATGATCATTCCGTCGGTAAGCGTTGCCGCTCGTGCAAATGTCTCAGAAAGAATTCGTTCTGCGTCGCCAGGCGACGTTATTGATGATATGTGATGAGCAGATATTTGGATTGAGTTAGTTCGTCCCGTTATCTGAGAGGCGACAGACACCATCAGGTTCTTACCAGAACCGTGTGGGCCATGAAGTAGTATACCCTTAGGACGCCAAGTTTTCAGGCGTAATAGGGAACATAGTCGAACATATCCTGGCCCTAATGCTTCATCACAGCGAGGAGAAGCAATTAGGACATCAGTTGTCAGGAGTGACGCGTTCGGTGTCGATACCGTAATGGCTGTGTTAGATCCTATACAGCATATTGTCGCGGGGAGACAATTCGTTATCGTGCAAAGGATATTGCCAATAGATGGAAAAGAGAGAGCGAAAGAAACCCCGGAAGAAACAACGAGACGCTGCCTGAGAAACAAGCGTTGAAGATGATGAGAAGATACGGATTTTGATGAAGCTACGCTGGAAGGAAGCTGCAATGTGATGATAAATGCATCTGGGATATTCCTTAATGGCCGTAAGAAGCCAGTCAGGCGGCAGATTGGAGGTTGGGGAGTTGCGAAGTATCCAGGAAAGGGTATTGCAGAAACAATATGACACTCGGGAACATACTGCGACGGTGGCGAAGCTTTTCCGTCGGAATACGGCTGCGGATGTACTGGGCCCAGCACAGAGCACCCGCCGGCGACATCAATCGCTACCGGGTCCCCGAACCCGATCGACAGGACGCCGAACAGGTGCGCGGGGATGAAGACGGCCCCGACCGATACGCGGGGTGCGACACCATGCCGGTGACGAATGAGATCAGCAGATATAACGACTGCGCATTCACATTGGATCATATTCTCATCACGACCCCAATGTGAAGTTGTAGTCTGTCGCAGTGGACTACAGTGCAACGAAATTTCGGTTTCCGTGTGGCACACGTTACCCGGTGCCCCCCCGGACATTTTGTCCCGACCTCAGCTGGCCCCCCCCTGTACGTGAGATTTCGTGACAGATACAAAAGTAGCCAAGAACGGTGCCGATTTAGTCTTTTGATGTTTTTTTATTAGAGTATTTGATAACGAGTGGAAATCAGCACGATCAGGCCAGAGGAAAGCAGAACCTGCCATGGGTGAGGTTTTTCAATGAACGATGCTAGAGGAATAGGTTCTCGGACTGACAGTGAAGAATGGCAGAGCTTGTGGCCTATGTCATTGAGGTTTGCTCTGCAGTGACACTGATGTCAATCAGAAGCTGTACACATTATTTCCTCAGCAGTCCCAGAAAATCGATTCTGGTTGTGTTAGTTACTTCGAAATTCTTAAGCAGAAGGCCGAATCAAGTTTTTACAGCAGAGCAGTTCTCGTTGTGATGAGCATTAAATTGGAAGGCAGTATTTCGGCTATCGTGTTCCAAACAGCTTTTATTTTTTCTTTTTGCGTTTTCCGATTTGTAAAAATTGATTTCACGCAACAGGAACACATGATCAGAGCAGGATAATGTTTTCCGAGGAGTTGAAGAACTTCCGGGCTAACGCTAGATTCGATTGGTCCTGCGTCCGAGAAAAATGAGAAGTCGTTCAACTGAATTGAGCAAGGCCTTGGCTAATCATAGGAATAAAATCTAATAAACGGAACGAAGCGACAACTAAATTTCTAGGGCTCTTGTTTGTATTGGCAACGTTGGAACTTTGGACGTGGCAACTTGCAACCCCATTCGGTAGAATCCTGTGTGGCAAGCGATCGACTCTTGGTAGAATACCATCAAGATTAACGACATGTGTCATCCCCAAACACTGAGATTTACAGGGTTCGACCGTTCCAGCCACGATCACCTTTACGCAGTTTACGGACCCTACAAAATTCGCGAATCGCTTCACATAAAACAACCGATTTACCTTCAGATAACAATTTCAAGGTTGGAAAAACATTTCATGCATTTCGCAACCGCAGCCCCGCAGGAACAGATCAAAAGGATGCATCTAGGTATTCTCAACTGACCAAGTTGTGAAAACTACTTTGACTCTAATTTGTCGTCAGATCAGGCACCAGTGCGTAACGTAGTGCCGGTAACATTAGAGTTCCCTACTGTGGAGAGGGCCAGTGGGCGCGGCCCATTCCTTCCGTCTCCAACAAAGGGTCCTGTATTCATTCCTGTTCTGATCTGAAGGGGGCTGCATGATATCTCTGCGGCGATTGCACGCCGCCAGATGTCGGAATCGGGCACTTTCCACAATCACCGATGGCTTTCGACTGGACAAGGTTCATGAATTCCCGGAGCATAACCGAACAGTATATGAGGTCTGCTGCTCCCCCTTACAACGGTTATGGTTTGTCGCTCAGGATTTTTTTTTCGACAGATGACACATTTGGAAACCTCGGCTCAATATATGCACGTTCGCTGTCCGGATCCAAACAAAACCATGGCGATATTGTTCCGGACCCCTCCAACCGATGATACGGGTGTTGCCCACATCCTTGAGCACAGCGTTCTCTGCGGCTCTGAGAAATATCCTGTTCGTGATCCGTTTTTCCATATGCTGCGACGATCACTCCATACATTTATGAATGCGATGACCGGTCCAGACTACACTGTTTACCCGTTCTCGACATGTCATGAGAAGGATTTCGAAAACCTACTCTCTGTATATTGCGATGCTGTGTTTCGACCGCTATTGAAACCTGACGATTTTCGCCAAGAGGGTAATCTGCTATCTGGCAAGTGCGTCCTAGTTTTCTTATGATTTCTAGGGCATCGTCTGGAATATCAAGACTGGTCCCGTCCTGAATCTGGTCTGGCTATAAAAGGGATTGTGTTCAATGAGATGAAAGGCGCTATGTCGGATCCATGTTCGTTGATTTACTGAGTTTGCTGTATTATGTAATCTTCTAACAAATAGTTTAGCCTCGATTCTATATCACGAAATCTTGCGGCGAATCGTTCCTGAGACTCCATATCGGTGATACGAATGCGACCAATGGAATTCAAACTAATATATCTGGACAGTTTCAATTCAGGTGGAGATCCGCTTCATATTCCTGAACTTTCTCATTCTCAACTTGTCCAGTTCCATCGGGACCATTACCATCCATCGAACGCCAAATTTTTCAGGTTTCTGAACTGGTTCATTTTCGTGTCACATCTTACTTTAACTCCTTGTTTTTCAGCTATGGCAACTTTGATGCGCCTTTGCGATATATCAACGAACAGGTTCTATGTGGGTTTGGATCTCGGCTTGATTTGGAGAAAGCTACCGTGGTTCCAATCCAACCAAAATGGTCTTCACCCCCTGAATTGCAACGGTTCTCATGCCCTCCTGAAACAATGGTACGTGTCTTAAACTTTTTTGCGTTACTTTTCAGATACTGATGATTTCTAGCCCCTCGACCCGCTGAAACAGTCAACCCTTTCAAAATCCTATCTTCTCTCAGAGATAACTTCCTCTGATCCGGTTGAGCTCACGGCGCTGTCGTTGATGTCGTCGTTCCTAGTCTCGGGAGCTGACTCCCCATTTCATCGCGCCTTGATCGCTCCCAATATCGGGTCAGGGTATTCGCCCATGACAGGTTCAACATAAGGCGCTGCGTTTTGTACAATTGTAATGAGGTCGTTCAGGTCTATCGGGAAATCGCCAAAAGATCTGGTCAATTGGACTGCAGGGAATTGCCGACACTGATGTCGACTCGGTCTCTACTATCATTAACCGCACGGTGGAAGATTTTGTCGCCGGTTCCATTCCAAAGTCCCGTGTTGAAGCTGTATTTCACCAATACCGATTAGAGCAGAAGGAGTTGAAGACGGATATGGGATTGCAACTACTTTATAGGATTTTGAATCGGTAGCCAGCTGTTTTTCTGCTGTTTTTTAATCTTATTGCCCTAAAACACTATCAGATGGCTGCATGGAGGAGACGCTGTGTCAGCTCTCAAAACAGATGCTCATCTTGCAGAAATTGAAGGGCGCATGGCTGAGACGCCCTATATTCAAAATTTGGTTGAAAAGCACTTGATTAACAATCCGCATTCTTTGTCGTCCATGATGTGCCCGGATGAACGTTTCATTGAGTCGCGGTCTCGATTGGAAGAGGTTTGTATTCAGATTCGTTCAGCTTCAATCATGTCCGGTATTTATCTGTCTCAGGATATCGTTCAGCAAGCTGTTGTTGATCCCAAAGAAATTGTTCAAGAGGCTGAGCGCCTTATCAAGTTCCAGAATCATTCCTCAACTGAACAGGTTGTCGATACTCTACCATCGCTAAAGGTCGGGGACATCAGCACAGAAAGCCCTGTTTTAACGTCACATATCGACATCACAAAATTCGGTCAGCTGTTCGTTTTATGTATTTTGCGGTCGCTCAACGAGATTTTTAGGCGGGATTTTGGTTCATAGAATTTCTCAGGCGACAAACGGCTTCACCTATTGCAAATTTCTCTTTGAGACATCAGAAGTCCCTGAAGACGTCCGTACTCTGATTCCTGTATTTACCAGGCATGTTTCGACTACCGCCATCGCCGAGATCTTCTCACAGTTTCATTAGCTTTGTGATGCGGATGGGTGCTGATAACAAATCGTATGAGGACATGTCTCGGTTAAGGCTTCGATATACCGGAGGCGCCAGTTCCAGTTTACATTGTGTTGGCGACCCCGCTAGTATTGATGCTTTCAATGAGGTTTATTTCCAAGTTGCGTTTGTTGTTTGATTTCTAGACATTGACGCAGATCGTTGTAGGCAATTACTTTTCAAAGTTCGTGTCTTTCATCTGATCAAGACAAAATGCTTGGTCTTCTAGGGCAAAGTATGAGATCAGCGGATTTTTCTGATTTCGGCCGCCTTCGTCAGCTGGTCAAGAGCGATGCTACATCATTATTAGCAAATATCGTCGAAGCAGGGCATTCCTACGCCCGTTCTCATTCGTCGTCTCGTCATTCACCGATTTTATTGGCAAATGAGGTTTATAATGGTTTGAGTCATGTAGCGCGCATAGGAAATATTGCAGCAAGGTGGTGTTGGCATTGCTTTTATGCTGACACATGCGCTTATTGTCTTGTTATCAGGCTTGACGATGATATTTTACTCTGGCTGTCCTCATGTTTAACTACTATTGGCAAATCTATCCGACTTGCTCGCTGCTCAATTGTAGAGTCAGACTCCGAAGGTCTTGATTCTGCTCAAAGTAGGATGGTAGTCCATTCCGAAGCCTTGCCGAAAGCCAGTGCTGCCGTTAATTCAGTTCCGTATGTCGTGATGTTTTTCGCTGTAAATATTTGTAACCTTAATCGATGAGTTCAGATTTACACAGGGCGTCGAGCCGCTGATGACATTTGTCTGCGTTCCTCTTGATGGTGTCAACAACGTTGCATTAAGTCATCCAACGAATGTGCCTTATACTCATGAAGATCGAGCGGCCCTGCAGGTCCTTGCTAGGTATTTATCTTCCACGAAACTGTGCATTTTTTTACAAACTCCTAGGATCATGAGCGTTGAATATTTGCATCGTGAGCTACGGGAGAAAGGCGGCGCATATGGTAATCACTCTATCAGCTCTTTTGGGTTGACTAATAGTTTTTAGGCGGTGGAGCTGCCCATTCTCCCAACGGATCGTTTGGTTTCTATTCGTACAGGGATCCCCATGTAGGAAAAACTATAGAATCATTTTCTTCGGCTGTACAATGGTTTTGTTTGGATCACGTCGATGATTTGCGCCGAGCTGATTTTTGTATGCTTAGGTGCCTCAATGGCAGCAATATAACGGATTCTCACGTCGAGCAAGCATTGCTTTCCATTTTCGGTGACATTGACGCTCCCATGCATCCGTCTGCGCAAGGGCAAGTCCATTTTGTCGGAAACATTCTCCCGTCGCTGGTCAAGGAACATAGACGGCGGTTGTTGAGGTAAATCATGTCATTAATTCTGTATAACTTTGAAGGCATTCACATTATTCAATCAGTTTAACTCCGACTGCTGTTCTTGACGCGGCACGTCGTCACTTTGCGGATTTCGACGTGAATACATCATCCATCACTGTTCTAGGAAGCGAAAACACAGGCGAGACGTTGCGCGAATCTCCGTCGTGGGCTGTTAAATCCCTCAATGAAATGCACGATCCCAAGTTTGAGATGCCGTCCAGCCCCAGACTTCAAACTTCTACATGAAATTGATCAACAACTGTATGTACTGTATTAATTCTAAAATCCTTGAACATCTGCCGGGAATGCATGCATATGTCAAATCGATTTTAAAGCAGTTACGGTATAGGCCGGTTGTGCGTATCTATGAAACACACATATCGGCACGAAAACAACGCCATCAAGCTAATGCAGTACATAGTCATAATTAGTGAGGTATTATCAGGGTTCTCTACGACAATCGCAGAGTTTTATATCCCTTTGTCGTAAAAAATGTGCTGCGCTGTCGTAAAATCGGCCTAAGCTCGGAAGTTTTCGAACGCTCATCATGTCCATACCAAAAGTCCGCTGGTCAAACGGTGTCGCCGGCATGAAGTCACCCAGGTATGCCAATGCTTACCAATGGCGCTCCTTGATTTTGGGGATGATTCGCATTATTGGTAAATTAACTAACTCAAACGGCTGAATGGTCAGCTTTCGTGATGATTTGTTTGCCATCGGACCCGGCCAGATCATATCGTCCAATGACCACATAAATGGTGTGGAAGAACCCAATGACCCCATTGAAAATCCACGGTCGATTCTAATGACCTAATCGATGACGTGGAACGATTTGATATGACCGGTTTGAAGGGTGTCGGTGTGCGGAAAGAGTTAATGATAAAGTATCATTACGAACAATACGTAGAACCTCGCCTCGGATGTAGCTTCTGATAACGGCGGGATTGTGAAGGGAGACACGGGTAGTGACAAAATATCAATTGATTTCTGAAAGGATACGAAGCGAATTTCCCCACTTAATTCCGAATGACGCTGAAGATTTCAACAATCGACTTTAACCTGAAGAAGTGCTAATTGAAGACGAACTCCTGTTGCTCGACCCCCTTCATATGCACCCAGGCTCATGTCTTCTCCAATGGGGCGTCTGGTAGTCAGCACACTCGCAAGTAAACGTATGCTGACAGATACAGAAAGCATCATACGTTTTGCAAGGTTCCATGACGCTTTCTGTGTCTAGCTCTTCGTTCTCAAGGCGTGATGGAGCCTTGCAAAACCTATGATATTTTCTGTTTAGTTGCGAGTGTGCTGACTACAGTAAAGGGAAGCATTTGCTGCTACACCGATTCCGGTATTTAGTGTGGTATCACACTAATTAGCGTGGCCCATTTTCACTGCCAATATGTTAATTAGTGTGTTTAACACACTAATCTTGTGTTACTGTACCAAAATTAGTGTGTATAAAAAATAAATTTGGCACGCGATGTGGACAGTGGTCCCCTCTGCTCTCACATCGATGTCTTATTTTGCTGGAGACGTGCGGATTGTCAACGCAAACAAATCTTACACCCCGGGGTGCTCTATGGTCGTTATGGGTAATGGCATACGGGCAGCTGTCATCGGAACTGCAGAAGATGCTCAAAAGCCAATCGCAGATTTTCTGACAAAATTATTGGGTTAAGCGAAGGTCGAAATACAGTCTGAAAAGAACAGAATTTTGGCGATGGAAGCGTCTGCTCTGCAAGACGAGGTCAGCATCAAATATTTTCTACAAGACCCTGATTGCGACGACACAAAGCAGTATTTCGCGTTGAAACGCAAACAAG
>OUQQ01000418.1:0-18175 GCA_900404475.1 Spongospora subterranea | reverse complement strand
TCAGCATACACTACGCTACCAAGACGAAGTCATGAGCACAGGCAACCGGCTCCTTACAGTCGTGTCAGCATACACTACGCTACCACGACGAAGTCATGAGCACAGGCAACCGGCTCCTTACAGTCGTGTCAGCATACACTACGCTACCAAGACGAAGTCATGAGCGGAACCTGTTGTGTCGACCGGTATTGGTCATAGGTAACATGATCGGGTTTTGATAAATCTTTCACCATTAGATTAGCGACATCGTGGCGGCCCCTGGAACGGGTGAAGGTAGCACTGGAGAGATATCGCCAGAGTACCACGATAGTGAAATTTGCATATATGTATTACATTAGACAAGATCTACCGTGGAGTCACAATGATAACAGAATGTTGTGCACCTGCAGCAGCGGCGACTATTTGCTGATTCTGAATCTGTGAACCTCCAACAATTTCGAACTTTTTACGATCTTGATCGGCCCCACTTCCTAGCTGAAGCATCTCGCCAAACCCGCACGAGTACGTCTCTCCGGTATTGGAAACCGCTAATGAATGGGTATTACCACACGCGATATCGATCATGGAGGGTAAGTCAGGAACGACAGTCGGGATACGGCGTTCATCGAGATCGCCCATGCCAAGCTACAAGCGCCATATCCCAAATCAATGAAGCGAACACAGGGTTTTCAACTCATGCATACCTCCCCATAGTTATTACGGCCAAATGACATAATCCGCCCATCTGACAATAACGCCAAGGAATGGTGCAGCCCTCCGGCTATCTTGACGACAGAAACGTCTCGAAACGCGACGATCTCTTCTGGTTTATGAAGCTGGTCCTTTCCTGGTACACCACCTTGCCCATATTGGTTCATACCGAAGGCGAAAACCTTTCCGCCTTGCGTCACCGCAAAGCTTTGATATGACCCGGCGTAGATGCGAACTGTTTTGCCAAACTTGCGAACATTGACAAGACGCGGTTGTAGAAGATCCATTCGGCGATGGCTGGCAACACGCTGACCAATACGAATATGGCCCCACTCATATATTTCGCCATTTTCCAATAACGCCAGCGAGTGGTTGACGCCGGATGCGATATCGATGACCTTCTTCCCTTTGGGCAGCATCATCGCGATTGGGGAAGCGGATGGCTCGCCGGAATGGGGATCAAATCCCATCAACCCATTGGCATCACGATATGCGCCCCACGTGTAAACTTGGCCGTCAACACCTAACGCCATCGAATGGGAGTCGCCACCCGTTACTTTCGTCACCTCAACTGGCATGTCAACCTTATTGAAACATATAGTAAGTGATTGGCCAATAGGACTTTGCGATGGCGCCAAATTTTTGAACCTTGGCAGGTACCCATTCGTCACCGGCTCTACCGAGGGCCTTCTCATCATTACAGCCCCAGGTCCATACTTCCCCATTATCGGTGACGGCAATGTTATGGATCCCCCCACAGGAGATTGACACAATTCGATCATTGAGATCGACCGGAGTCGGAAACTTCCTCTCGTTCACGTCTTCTCCCAGACCTGTGCGATTGATCCCATGGTCAGAATCCATTGATCGTGCTGATAAAATCGTGTCCAATAACGACGATTGCAAATGTCTCGTACCGAGTTGTGCACATTCCCCACTTCCGAACACCATCACTCGACCAGCACGTGCTCGCTTGACCGGGGATGGACTAGTGTCGGGCGATCCCTTTCTCCTCTTCAGAGATAAGGGCTTCATGGCCGAGACCAGGTTCTGTGTCGTGGCATCCATCGTTGAATCCATAGGTAACGGCGATGGCGCCATTTTCCCCATCATAGGTGCAGTTAAATCGCTCGTTACCTCGGACCTTTATTCAGCTCCACGGACTTGACCCAAAAGCGACACCACACCCGACCAATCGGATTTCGCCAACGGGCTCGTTGAGATGAACGACAGGATCCCTAGCGGCGTTCGCCTTCCACAAAAGTACAAATACAGAGGGAGGGTACTCGAATAGCGATCATATCCATGTTCCAAATCCAGATTGGCAATGTTGCTTGTTCTGTGCAGGAATTGCCCCCATCCTGCTCTACAAATTGCCGACTTTGTCATATCACAGCAGGTCCTTTGGAAATCGGGACACACTATTCGATATGAACTCACACGGTTTTTTCCGGTCGATGTGTAATTTTTTTAGTAAATGGTTCTTTGATGATAATTCTATCACAGAATTTTCACTCTTTTGTCTACAGCATTGTGGGTTAGACGACCTTAGCTAGGAGTTCCGCTTTCCATTGACGGTTGTTTTAATCAATTTATGACGATCTCATCGATGGGAAATGGTTTTGCGGGGAGTAGGGAGACACCTGTTTTTTTTTTTCGGCGACATCGAATGTTTACAAGCCAACAGTTTATTACGAAATAGACGTGTTTTTCTCTCATTGCTGGAATCTACGATCGAGGGCAACGTGCGATGGTAGCTCTAGCCGCATGTGGCCATTTCCGGCTATCCAGTACCATTCAGACTTCAATCGACGCTCGCGATCACTTCCAAATAATGATTGGAGGTATATTGCCGACCGGCGAAAGTGGGCTCGGAACTGGATGAGTTGGACTTGGAATTCCTCATCGCGAACCTTGCACGTCCAGATCTTTTGTTGTGGGGAGAGCAGGGGATGGAGAACGGAAGTGACATTTATTGGGGTTTACGGAATCGTGGATAACACCTCCCGGTAAACCCGAATAAATGTCGCGGATAAGACCATTGTAGGTTGGTCAGACGATGATCCAGGTCGAACGGCGCCAGATTCAGAAGAGCGACCTGATATTAGGGATATGGCATATAAGCGTTGAAGTCCGTGACGGAGTCCGCAGCACAGGAGGTGCCGCCCACCGCATCCCATNCATGATGATCTCCCGAGCTGTTCGTCGAAAATAACGGATGGGGTGAGCGACTTGAATTCCTGTGGATCCCACCACTTCACACCCGTATGTTGGCAAAACAAACAAAACGCCACAAAACAAATGGCAAATTCGCCAGTAAATAGTCAGTAATCCCCTGACGATCGGCATTATTTGATAACACTCTGGATAAGACCATTGTAGGTTGGTCAGACGATGATCCAGGTCGAACGGCGCCAGATTCAGAAGAGCGACCTGATATTAGGGATATGGCATATAAGCGTTGAAGTCCGTGACGGAGTCCGCAGCACAGGAGGTGCCGCCCACCGCATCCCATTCCCCTCCGCATTATCAGGTACACGATGTCGGCCGCCGCTCGCCCTCTGGTTAACGTCTATGGCTCATCCGAGCAGATCGTGCTGCCGTCGGTCCTTGTGGCCCCGATCCGCGCCGATATCGTCCATTTTGTTCACACGAACATGAACAAGAACCACCGTCAACCATACGCCGTTAGCGGCAAGGCCGGTATGCAACACTCGGCTGAATCCTGGGGAACCGGACGTGCCGTTTCTCGTATTCCTCGTGTCAGCGGTAGCGGTACCCATCGTGCTGGCCAGGCCGCCTTCGGCAACATGTGCCGAAAGGGTCGTATGTTCGCCCCGACCAAGACCTTCCGCCGATGGCACCGCAAGATCAACGTGAACCAGCGCCGTTACGCTGTCGCGTCCGCTCTAGCCGCTTCGGCCATCCCTTCCCTGGTCATGGCTCGTGGACACCGTATCCAGATGATGAACGAGATCCCGGCTGTCATCGCTGGAATCGAGGGAGTCTCCAAGACCTCTAAAGCGGTTGAAGTGCTCAAGTCCCTCGGGGCCTACGAGGATGTCGAGAAGTCCAAATGCTCCAAACAGCTCCGCACGGGACGTGGTAAGCTTCGTGGTCGCCGCCACGTGATCAAGCGTGGTCCATTGGTTGTTTACAACAAGGACGACGGCATCACTAAGGCCTTCCGCAACTTGCCCGGTGTCGATCTGCAGCAGGTTGACCGTCTGAACCTGCTTCAGCTCGCTCCCGGTGGACACATGGGCCGGCTCATCATCTGGACTGATAGCGCCTTCAAGCGTCTTGACGATATCTTCGGAACCCAGAAGAAGATGTCCAAGACCCGCGTCAGCTACCACCTTCCTCGTCCTATGGTAATTCCTGTTTCGACTTGATCGACACGTTCCGATATTAATTGCGTTTTAGGTGACCAACACCGACATCGCCCGTATTATCAACAGTGACGAAGTTCAATCCGTT
This sequence comes from Spongospora subterranea, assembly GCA_900404475.1. NCBI lineage: Eukaryota > Endomyxa > Phytomyxea > Plasmodiophorida > Plasmodiophoridae > Spongospora > Spongospora subterranea. Next base: position 14,005 of record OUQQ01000418.1, on the reverse strand, counting down.
GTTCGCGCCGTCATTCCCCAGACCCGCAAGTGGACTCTGAAGAAGAACCCGCTGAAGAACTTTGGCGCCATGGTCAAACTGAACCCATACGCCATGACCATGAAGCGACAGGAACTCCTCTCCTTACAGCGTAACAAGGCGGCTAAGCAGAACAAATCGGCCACCAAATCTGCTGCCCAGAAGAAGGTTGACGCCTTCAAGAAGCAGCACAAGGCGTCAAAGAAGAAATTCTACGAATCTGTCCTGATCGGACAGTGATTTTTCATTGTTTTATAAACCTTTTCGTGGTCGTCCGATTAAGCGTTTCTGAATTAATCTAATTTATTCGTCATCTGATTATGTCAGACTTCAGAGCTATTCCTTGTCAATGTTTGCGAACCGCTAGTGGTGTCTTCAGAATCTCTCACTTCGTCTGTTTCCTGCTGTTTTGGTTCCGTCAACACATGGTTCAGTGGTAGTATAATGGAGTCCCGGGCATGAGACATTTCCCTGATATCTAGTGATGTCTCTCGGTTGCTGACAGGATCCGTTTCTACTGATTCAATATTTCGCACGATATTCGAACTGGTGAAACATGACCCAAAGGTAATGGAGCTTCTCCGGTTGGTTGGCATTCCAGGTAAGACCATTACCTCGTCGCCGTTCTCTTCGACTTCCGCGGGAGCTTCCATATCCGGCAGCTTTTCAAGCACGGGAAGTTTGGTCTGCCGATGATTCTTCCTGAGCGCGTGTTGCTTCCGCATTCTCTTTGCAATTCCCGATACTGCGATTGTCGATTTGACGCTTGTTATCGCTGACTGGGCCTGCACATCCTACTCAATCATGTCACATAATTTCAACCATCACCACTTAATGCTTTAAACATACATCTGAAAACTTAGCCGGAAACGGGTCATCGTGATGACGAACAAAGAACGTCGACTCGTTAGGAATCAGTTTTCTGCTACCGGCGAATGCAAACCTAACTCCCGTTGACCGGCTTCGTCGCGAAAGTATTCGCTTAGTCGTTGAACCGCAATGTATCAGACCGGATGGACAGGATAGGGCCAGTTGTGCAACCATATCCACCTAAACCAATGGTTGAAAGGTGGCAACAGTAAACCGAATCTGTACCACTAACAGTGCTCCCGTATATCGAATGACGAATGGTGGCGCCGGGTAGTACCGCCGACAGAACTCCACCTATCTCGACGCCAACGGATATTGGTAAATCACCAGTTTCCAGTCCAAGCTGTGCTTCCATGGCGGTTATTTTTTTGGATATCTTACCGATGGCCTAGCGTAGATTGTCAACACCAATGTGTCAGTCAGATGAAGTCATTTACCATGACTGCGTTTGAGATCCTCTGAAATGGCCCGCTTTCGGCATCAAGTAGGACGTTGCGCTGAGGAACAGGGGACCCTGCTTGAGGTTCATGATCATCATCGAATTCAAACTCTTCTTGGGCATGTTTCAGGCCACACACAAACATATATGATGATCCGGCACTGAATCAATACTTGTTTTAGACTGTTTGCTGATTTCATAGAGAAACGGTTGTTGACCAATCGTACCTAAGTACAGACATGCAAGCGAATTCATGGCATATTGCAGTGAAAGATTCAAACACCTTCGATAAAACATCGATAGACTGATGTGGACATGCTGGGTACCGGTCCAAGAGTTTGGGGATGTCGGTGAATTCTATTTGAGCGATTGCGACGTTATTGCAGGACCATGCTTGGGGCTCAAAAGTTGAGCCCAGTGCGGTGGCGATTGGACGAGGAACGACCCGAGCCAACAACTTGATCAATGTTTGGCGATGTCTATTCCCAACCCATTCGAAATAGAATACTCGGCGATCAGACACCTCGCGATTCCTCGCCGACACGAGCTGATGAACCACGATTGCAGCGAATGCGACAAGATATAATTGAGTGTCGGGCGTTTGATATGACCAGACTATCAGTGAAAAGAAACCGAACTGGATCAAGAATATAGTTCCTGTAGCAAGAGGAAATATGAAATACAACAAACGGGCGATCAATTCTGATTCACAGCACCTATTGCCAGCGAGTGAAGGAACGGTATTCCAGGATTTTGGAGCGTGGCAACGACGTGCGATATCGCCAATACAGTTGTGACGAAATTGCAACGCAGTGCAGCATTCCGACTGGTCAATAATGCAGTCAATCCGAATATCTGATGAGCAATGTTGAGGTGGCGTGGTTCCGACGGGAACGCGACAGTTCATTACGTTGATAGCTTGAAAGATTCCGCGAAGAAGCGCTACTGCCGCTTTACATGTGCCCCGCTCCAGATATGCAAACAGGTAGCTACTCCAAACAGGTGACTGGATCAGGAAACTGAACGAACAACCGATTATCTAAGAGCTTGCCAGTCATCTTCAATATTTTCCGCATTTCGCCATCATGTACCAAATATAGAACAAGCAAGGCAAAACCAGCAGGTTCGAACGCCAGCGTGGCCATTGTCAACAACTCGATTCCTGCAATTACAAGCGCCTAACAATACTCTGATCATAAATGAGAAGCCACAACGAAAACCCCATTGATGAACCTTATCATAACCACTCGCTAATCGCTTCAGAAGTCCTTGACTATTGTGGGTCTGGTAATCGGTTTCCAAGGATTCCCTACAGAGTTGCTTTGATATAAAAATCGTCGATTTCGGCCAAAGATTATCTGAACGTTGATTACCATGGCAGCGACGATAGGTCAGATCGGAGCTTCTGGATATCGTAGGCCGCCGTCATCCTAGAACAATTCAAACGTTTAACTAATGACGTGTTTTGCAGCACGTTTTCACAACAGGAACTCACAATCGTATTGGAACACGAGCAGACATCAATTGGGCCTATCAGGGTCGTATTATTGATAATTGTCATGTGCCATATGATGGCTTAACGCACCTCCTGCTCATACATGCGAACGGGTACACCGAGATTCTTGACAAACGCATTCTCATCGATGGACCGCTCCAGGAAATCTTTCTCCGATTTGATGGAGGCCGTTAATCGATAATGGCCAACATTGTCGAGAAACGACGACAATTGGAGCGACCCTCGGCCAGTTGATTTATCCATATGCTCTTCATCTACAACAGAATCGCAAATTGAAAGTCTGTAGCAAGGTAAACAACTAGTGCGGCTAAGTCCTCGACAACCAATGCTCAAAGTGATGTAGAAAAAAACGCAGACAACATGGAACAAACCTATGGTGATGACGTAAAGGTCACTGGTATTGAGGAATGGCACCGTTGGGTCGCAGACGTGACTAAGTTTGTCACACGATTTGAGGAAGTTGCCGAAATCGAGCGCCTGATCCAGTGTCTGAGCTAGACCAGCTTCCAGCATGAACGATACCGCCTCTCGCCCTAGAAAGGTGCGGGCGTACGTTCTCCCTGTAAACCGGGTCAAAACACGCTCGATTGGAGTTTGTTGTTTCCTGTTGGCTTGCCTCGAAATGTTCGCCGTTTCAAGTCCAGGTTTCTGATCAACCCAAGAGCCAACGCCTGGTCATCAAGCCTTTCGGCCCGATTGAACCGAAATGGGCAATTATCATCTGAAAATGGCTGGCGCGGATCAACAGCACACTGGATGATCGATTTTGAGGTCAGGTAGGAGCCGATCTGAGTCGCAAACTGGCGTTCGGTGCAGATATTTTTGGCGATGAGGCAATCGATGAAATGACGCCCGGTGAACGTGCCAGGGTATGATCGGAACCAGTGCTTGGTTGTGCCGATCGCTATCGTGCGCTTAACCACGCTCAGCACATGACCGATATCTATCTCGTGGGATATCCGAAATCGATAGAGCTCCGATTGGCTATCGACGAATTCCCGTCCAGGTTTGACGGCGTGCACCAGTACGTTGCGCATGATCAACGAATTTCCCAGATTGACCCCGTCAAACCTACTGAACCGTTGAGTAAACAAATTGGTCAATGACGAAAAAATCCTTACCTGCTGATCACGACATTTTTTGTCAACAAAAGATTAACCACTTCGTAGCCTGTAAAACAGTTCACGATTGTTCGGAACATACGCTTATGATTTGCAATAGGTAGATGCGCTCGTAATAAGAATGTGGTCTTGGAAAAGTTGTCAAGTTCCTTAGCCGCTGAGGCGACGCTAATCCTCCGGTTGAAAACCTCTGAGGTGGTTGTGGAACTGCTGTCTGGCGCTTCCGAGAACGAGTTGCTCGAGGCTAATGCTGAGCCAGTTTGTTTCTTTTTGTTCATGATCGGCTTTGCTGTGTAGAGGTGGCGAACAAGCTTATACGTCGCAGCGCTCAAAATTATCTGACCGGCTTCGCCCATGCTCTGTATGGCGCGAGCACCGATAATCGCTTCCCCGATCACCCCCGAATACACCAACGGCGGGACTTGGTCGTCCTCAGCCACATCCCACGACGGAATCGGACCCTGGACGAGACGCCCTGTATGAATCCCGATCACCAATGTAATCATAACACCGAATAGACTGTGCGATGTTCGAGGATCGTTAAGCTCCGACAGCTGAACGGCAATCCTGACCATCTCCACCGCGCTATCGCATTGCCGACGCTTATCTAGGCCGGCGTACGCCACCATGATCGCACCTTGTCCCGCGCCAATCGCCGTCAGATGTAGGTCAACTGTAGCCACCGATCGTTGCAGTGAAATGGAGATGGTTTCGTGGACTTTGCTGATGAGAAATATGGCTTGACTTGGGGTGCGGTGCTGGATCAAACGAGGGAGATTATCGATTCCGATTACGATAACGGTGGCGTCGGGAACGGTGGCGGTGGGAATACTACTCAGACGCCCTGCGATATAGGATCGAAACTGGTCGATCCCTGTTATCCCGTTCATCATCGAGAGCTTCTGCGATATCGTATTGGAATCGGATTCCGAATCGGGGACCATTCCATGCACCAGAGATGACGACAGATGGAACAGAACACGGAATCGCTGCTCCTGAAGAAATAAAATGCGTCTGGACCGTTCCCATGCATAACATCTGGCCCCGCAGATGATGGCCACGATCAGATACGAGCTATCGAATAGAGCGGCACGCAATGGCGACATCTCGAAGACGATGTCGCCCAACATTGGTCCAATAAAAAAGTACACATTCATCAAGATAAAATCGATGATGATAACGATGAATGAGTCGATAAAATTAAGTGAGAGCACGTTGAAAATCAGATAGGGAAATAATGCTAATGGAAGCAATCGTATGTAGGCCGATTTGGTGAGATCATCGAGATCGCCACGATCGCGACCGATCTTATCGACAACGTCATTGGACATGGGCCACAGCGTCGCCGTCTTGAGGACACACAGAGCCAGGGTCAGGCAGGCGATGAACAGGCGCGTGGAGCGGCTGCGATACTGGTCCAGTACGACGATTAGCGCCGTCATCCAGATGGCGCCAAGCAGGACTCGGGCCGTTCCCCATGGGCGAGTCTCGTTCACTTCCCACAGCGAATCTGAATATATTCCAATCATTCTCACCCACTCCACAACTTGAAATGACAGCCAGACTTACACGAGATCAGTAGGAGGCCGAGTAATCCGAGGCGTAAATGGACTCCTCGCCATGACGACATCTCGCTGAGGAAACTGTACGAAAATTCCCGTTCTTCGCATTCTTTCTCCGAGCGCTTGACCATCGCCGGATCCACCGACTGTATACGATCTGGCTTGAATTTCAGCGATAACGTCGACAGTCGCATTGAGTATTTTGACATGGGTTGCTTGGATTCGGATGTAAAGTTCCTGACGTTGGTCTGGTGGACGATATTTTCCGATTGAGACGTCGTAGAAGCACGTCGTTGTTGACTAAATAGCGAAGGATTCCGGAGCATCATGAGCGACGCACGATGCGAAATACGAGGGATTAGCGTCGATGTCGCTTGTGATGCAGAAGTGGCATCTTGCTCGGTATTGACATCGATGGTGGGATGAGGAGAAGGAGCAATGGACATCGTCCTTTGCCTGATAACAGATAAACGGCGGACCGATATGCCATCGCGCGTTTGATCGACGAACGATTCTGTGTTAGCAGAACTGCCAGAGTAAGATCTGGTTGATTTTAACTGTTCTGTCGTGACAGGATCCGATGAAACAACCTTGAGAGACCGCTGATCACTGATCGATTCCCATACTCTTGGGCTCAGCATCATGAATGTCCCGTTGAATCGATCAGCTTTGTTGCCACAAATCATCAAATGCCCCTCCGTATATGGCTGAAGGCGAATTCGAAGAGTGTTGAACATATCGGAGAATGATACGCTCGCGTCTATAGCTTTTGCCAGAATCAACTCAACGCGTAGTTTTCGGACGTACATTTCCAGGGCGCGAACTCGATCGAAGAACGACGGCGATATGATGTATCGAATTCTGTACATGGTGATATCAAGGACGATACAGAATACAGCAATTAGAGATACGATCAACACATATGGATATGTCTGAATGCCATCGTGTTCATCACCATGGAAGGTCCAGTCCATCGATCCAGCTATCGTAATCCAGAACATCATCCCGACCATGGAGACGGATGCCACAAATGCTACATTAACCGAGAACGATGTCATGCTCTGAAGCGACTTGACATTTGCAGTCGCCGCTGTGGCGACAAACACCAGAATCCCAGACGCGTATAAACTACCGATTCCGTTATTATCGACAGCAGAGGTGGCGAAGATCGCAGGAAGATTGGTGAACCCCATTGAGGTCAACGCATTGATGGACGCCATCGTCAATATGAATATGATAATCGCATGGCATATGCCATTGACTACCGACTGCAGGACGTGACTTAGGTTGAACCCGCCCCTTTTACAGCCGCCTTGAAAATAGATACGGGAGTCGATCTCGGCCACGTCATCAGCGACATCTCGTTCGGAAATACCCACCATTAGTACGGGTAATAGCGTTAGGAACAAATTGAACACGTCCGACAGCGCCTCACGAATGAACAACACCCCAGAGAATCCATTGAAGAAACCATGTAGGAGCGTGATTGTCGGCAACAGCACTGACTTGTACATTGACAGCTGGGCGACAACACATAATCGGTGATAGTTCCAATGACCATGAACTAATATTAATCGCGACAGCATGCGAAACTTGGGTATGCTGTAGTCGCTGCATAGGACAGCTTCGTTTGGATGGGTCAAGCTGATGTTGCCAACTGCGATCCCCACATGAGCGTTCGACATCATGGCGATATCGCAGGCGGCACGGGCAACAGCAAGGGTCACAGTTTGATCCCTCACCACCCATCGCAGGGCGAACAGGGATTTGCTCAGAGATGCCAATACTAACTGGCGATATATACGGAGACGGGGGAGTACGCCCCGTGTCATGCAAAGTTGTTGCCGGCAATCCTGTATAGTATTGTTGGCCATGTCAAAGCTTAGGTGACCGCCCTTGGTTTTGATGAAGCGAACGATGCGGGCTTTCTGCTCAGGGGAGCATCCTCCGGCAACAATACAATCAGCAGAATTACACAGCTGATAGAATGTTTTGGACATGGACGCGTCGTTTAGAATTAGCTCCAAAGAAACCGCGTCTACAAACACGGCAATCTTTCCTTCCTTGGGCTGGTTTAGATATCGCGATGCATAATCAAACAGCTCGATTCGCAGACGTGTGCAGATGGTATCCATTTCGGCAGCAATCATCACTGGAGTCTTAGTGTTGGCTAGTGCTGAAGCTAACGCCTGATCATGAATATCATCCATCGACAAAGATGTAGCTTTCGCAACTCTTGGGTCAATATCCGGATCCGGTGGAATTACATCAGTAGAACGACGGCCGTTAAGAGACAGGTAGGTCATCTTGCCTGGCGCTGTGTTCGGATCCGATATCAGTAGTAGTTCTGTCATTGATGGTGAAACCAGGTTAGAGCTATATGCTGTTCCAATGGCGTGTTCTAGAGGGTCAACCGTTGCCAACCAGAACTTGATTCCACTGGCCTGGATTCTCTGAATCATCGCTGGGATCGTGTCTGGAACGATATCTTCATAGGCGACAAGTCCCACGAATCGCATCTTGCATTCAACGCTGTCGGCGAGATGGAGCAAGGTCGATGATGTCAGGTTGGGTTCCGAGTCCAAAAGCACTTCTCGCGTGATCGCATCATGATCAGACCATAACGGATTACGAGGATCAAGGTGCCGGGCCTTGTGATATAAAGGTAGCCAAACGTTATAGAAATAGGTTAGTGGAAGCTTCCTCTTGGACATCACCATTGTCCTGTAACCTCGACGGCGATATCGCTCGATGGTCCTCAAAACATCATACCGCTGGCAATGAATATCGACACATCTGTCGATCATTTCTTTAGGCCACCCCTTACAGTACAGATAAATTTCGGTATCTGAATACTTCACCACCACTGACATCCGACCCCGCGAAGACATGGAATTGATCGCCAACAGCTCAAACTCCTGCGACGATTTTTTGATTCGAGGAGGTTGATTGATTGGCTTAATGGATAATCTCAAAACTGGGCCTTTGCGGGATTTAAACTCATATCCGAAAGATTTTGCGGCTTCAACCATGGCGATTTCGTATGGGGAAGATGATCGATACTCGAAGGATTTGTTGAAAAACTGTTCGTCGCGTTTGATGCGGTTTTCCATTTCACGTTTTTCTTTTGGTAGTTTAATCCTTGACGTAATCGAGTTACATATTGCCATCATTGTTACAGTGAATTTGGCGTCCGAAGACCTCTCAGGATTTCCGTTCCATATATCGTCAATAAGATTTGCATATGATTCGTTATCTGTAGATATTGCTGGATTATTACCAAAATATGCAGGATAATTATTTGATCCAACCTCGTAAAACTGTTTTTCGACCAGCATATTCAACGCCATTAATATTAATCCGACACACTTCTATCTTCCCGGAGGTTAGTAAACCGTGTTTATCTGTAAGAATATGTTCAACTTGGCCTAGATCTGCGTTGACATTTGAAGTGATCATGGAAGCCTTATTCACTAAATTATTCGCATGATCCCATAACTTCTGGTCTGTGCCGATGGAGACACCTTGAGAAAAACCCACAAGATCTAAAGTGATCCAAATTGATAGTGATAAAACGCCTCCGTACATAAAAAAAAAATAAGACCAGGATATTACTATGTCTGAGCGATTCGACAGATCCATCGGCCAGAACTCAGTTAGATCCACTAGATGAGGAAGACCCAATCCGTCGATGACAGATGAGAGAGTGATGTAAAACTGCCCCCTGCTGAATAGGCTGTTGCCAATTGCACTACATGATGAATACAGCACTCGTATTGCGAGCAATAATATGGTGACATGGTCCAGAGTCTTCATCAGATGTGATCTTTTGGTGATATTCACTATCCCTAACCAATTTCGGGCAACTTTGCAATCGTGCCCTGCATACACGACGACACCAGTAGCTGATTCAGTGTAAGTCAAGCGAGTACCACGAAGAACTAGATTCTGGGGAGAGAGCTTCTCGACATGAGAATAATCGCTATTCACATCACGAGAAAGTTCTTGCTTTAGAATCCGCTTGACCTGGTGATATAATTGCGCTTTCAGTGTTTGAATTAGTATCTACAACTTGGTTTGACCTTTTCTGTTTGCTCTAGCGGCATTCCGGCAAACCTTTCCATTTCCTCCTTTTGCATCTGTGCAGCTGCTTCTTTTACATCCAAACCGATTATTCCTCCGAAGGTACTCAGAGATGTGTTGGGATTTTCACAAGACAGTGCACCTGTTAATGAGATAAGTTATTGATTCTTCTCTACTGTCGATGGCTACAGTACCTTTCAGTCGGCGTAAACATGTTCCAGTCTTGAAGATAGAGGTCACTTCAATGGCTCGCTTCAACTTCAGATTTTCATCCCCGTCGACATTGGATGAATCAACGAAACACTCTCCGTCGTGTTGACCTTCCAATGGTTCAGTAGCCAGCAGAACCATATCTGAAGGAAATCGTTCCCCATTCATCACTTGTACTATATCTCCAACAACAATGTCGCCCCAAGACATCGACACAAAACTGCTGCTTGTTGCCACGGCTCGTAGTTGGTTTGGGTCCAGGACTAAAGTACGCTTAGCATTTTCTTGGCCATCTGCGCGAGCTCGTCTCAAATCTTCAGACCATTCCTTTAATACACGGAAACTGATCCAAATGATGAATTCGTATTTGACAGGTAAGAATGAGCTCACGTATGTAGTTGTCATTAACTACGCGATGCAGTATGAGACTGGTGGAACAAAACAGTATTAGGCACCTACGTTAATAAGGATGAGAATGAAGAACAGTATATTAATCGGAAGAAATATCTGTTCGTATAGACAGATCGGAATGAATGTCGCCACTGTATATTTCGCTGTTTGCATTGCGTTTCTCGCATACCTGTCGACAGTTAGATATGGTCTGTTAGAAACAGAGTGTGGTCGACATACCCAGCAGCACCATTCCTGAGCCGATCATCAAGCATGATTAATCGAGTTTCTTTGGGGTTTGATCGCTTCAAAACTGACTCATCAAATTTCGGCTTTCTTCGCGCGTTCATGACCATTTTCTGTCATACTAACTGAATCGTTATGCTTGAAGCCTTACTTGGCGAGAAAAACCTTTTGGTAAACAGTTAGACCTGCCAGCTTACTGCCTTCCAGATCGAGAAAACTAAAACTGCTGCTTGTGTCGGATCTGTCCTCACTGATTTCGAATTCATATCAATTTTTGAGGCTCTAGTATGAGAACTAAGCAGAATTACTTTATAGGTGATCGACCAAATGCATGAGATCCAGCGCCGATGCTCTATTGAATATGATGACGACCACAAAAAAAAACGAAAACATATCTATGTAATCTACCGAAGTGTGCTCTTTTTGGATGGAATGGTGTGAACCTGTTGTACATTAACGTTTGACACCATAAGTTCAAACTCAAGTTCCTATGGGATCAATTTTACCTTGTTTACTGGCGTCAAGAACACGGTAGTTATTACTGGTGTTGGATTTTTTACTACCAAGACGGCTACCTCTATCAGCACTCTTACTCAAAGATTCCAGCACTGCAGCTTTCGCCGATGCATTGGATGCAGTTAGCACCATCTTGATCCCCTTCTTCCGCGTTGCAAATTGCGCTGCGGCCAGCTGAGCGATCGACTCATTCCTGGACTTGTGCGCCGAAGAAGTTCTCATGGCGAGAGCCGGTTGCCGCGGCGTCATCGCACTCATCTGTAGCTAGCCTAACTGTTCTTCATCAGAAATTCGTCATGTTCTAACTTCGGTAATCAAAAATGACAAAACAATCTGCAAAAGGTGGGGCGAACTCCTGTGACACTGTGACCGTATGACACTGCAGTGTGCAATTCCCTCAGGAGTATGCGGCTCCTACTGTGTCTACATGATATCGTTTCCAATAACCTAAGTATTCTGGTCCATCTAATTGCACGGCGGCATCTATGAAACGAGGATACGCCTGAGTTTGCGTTTCTGCGAGAACAAGTAATCGACAGTCTTTCGACGCAAACGTAAGCGGGGTCCGACGCAGAGTGAAGCGTAGTCCATTGGCATTGCCCTCGATACTAGAGCACTGACGGGCATGAATGGTCGCGCGAATGAAACATGTGTGGCATTATATTATGATAAGGAATAGCACATTGGGGCGAGAGGTGTGCCGTTGATCGAGACGTCCAGGACGATGTCGTAGTCGCGGGGAGCGTTGCTTGGGCGGCAGGCGCGGATCCGTCCAGTTATCACATCACCAGCGCGTACTGGAACAGGGCTGGCGAGCATGAACAGAGTCTGCTGCCAATGGGTGAATGGATCAGTACAGCTTGTCGACAATCGAACTGGGAATTCGCAATCGCCTTCAAAGTCCACTGTGAAATAAGATGCTATCGCGTCAAGGCATTCATCACGTTTAACCTGCTGTAATTTAGATGTAATATCCGACCAATGATCACGAGCAATACATAAAGAGTGAATTCGGAGCTGAAATCGAGATCGCTGTCAGAGACAGTTGATACATCAATTTGTCGAATGACAGAAGTATTTGTGCATATTGCATCTTGAGGAAGATGTTCAATACAAGCACGACGATTGTGGCGGAACAGTTCCAGATTCTTGTTCGGCTCGTAGACGTCAGTTAAATCAAATCTGTAAGGCAACACATTATAAGTCGATTTCCTGCATGCAGACCCATGTGCTATTCTAACCCATATACATCTTTCCAAAATGAAGCTCCTTGATTACAGAAAGACTTAGTTTCAACCCCCATCACATAGAGGGTCGCTCGATCAGGAAACACTTTAGTTTTGTCAATAAGGAATCGATCACGAGCGACAAGTACCGTCGACAGCATGGATTCAAACCTAAGTCAATATTACACCAGGTATCACAACGTGTCCTTCGTGAAACGATAATACGTGAACATACAAAAGGAAATATCCCATCCACTCTGATATGATCAGATCCACCTTACAATCCAACTTGATGTCCTCTACTTTACCCTGATCGTCAAGGCAATAAGCTCAATTCATAGTGGGCCAAAAATACGTCGTACCTGAAGGAGCTCAATAACGTTCCCATATCCATTACGTTCAACAACCCGCCGAGCTTTATGAATAATGTCAGCGTTATCAATCCCGATAACTCGCTTAGCACCCGCTTGAGCAGCAAATAGACACAGAATACCAGATCCACATCCAATATCGAGCACAACCTATAGCAGTAGAAACTTTTAATCACTAATGCTATGCCATTGCATGTACCAGACCTTATCAGCAAACAAATTCTTGTTGTTATTACAGAATGATTGATACGCGAGTGTTCTCTCTTTATCTCGGAGCATAATTTCATGGATGTCGGTAGTCCCATATCCAGCAAAGTATGATTTGTCATGTTCTGCTATTTCAGCAGCCTGCGATTGGTTAGCAATGACCACCGGTGGTCATTTTGGTCAATACCTTATCCACAGATTTGTCGTTAGACTGTTCGACTATGTCAAGAGCGTTGCGGAATGCAGCCCGCATCTGGATAATCTATGGACACGAAAATAAGGACAGAAAATTCATATCATAATTTAGGGCATGTCAAACTTCGGATTTCATCGCCTCGTTTTCAGTAGCTAGGTTCGAAATATCTTCATCATCGTCAGATACGGCCCCATCGTCGAATCCGAATAATAATGCATCATTCTCAATGGCAGGCGTCAAATAGCGATCATCATCCCACTCTCGAGAACCACTGTTGAGGATAGCAACAATTTCCGATGCAGGAATCCCTGCATTTGATCTGATGTAATTGATGACCTTGACACACCCATAGAAGTCTAACTCTATACAGGATGTAGATATTATGAAACGAGCATAAATATGAGTCGAGGGACCAACCGTTGGAACGGCGGAACGAAAAAAAATCAAAATTATGTTGCTGGGCATCCCATGCGAAACATTCGGAAGCCGAGGGGAAGTATTTGTCCGCTGTGAAAAGACTTAAACAGTTCTCCACCTCAATTGACGCCTCGCTCACGTCCGACCAACTACTGTCGTCTGAATCGGACATTTTACTGAAAACTCTGGATGATTTGTGCGACTGTCAGGGCAACATCGTCATTCCTGCGGGATTCCGCACGGAGTTTCGGCTACTTTGACTGAAATCGCAATGACCGCATTTTCTGACAGAATTTTTCGATTCGTGGCCTTTGAACCGTTGTGTTGGACAATTGTTTTTGTGTTTGTATCGATTTCCTAGGAATATCTGTGGCTGTCGTTTTACAAGCTCGATATATTTCGCAGAGCGAATTCCACCTGCTTCATGCTAAGATATTGACCATTTTTCATCGAGTAAGCGTCCATATAGCGAAAGCACTTGCGAGAGTGTTGCCTGGTTGTGGCTATTGAAAACTGAGCCGAACGCCTTTAGGCAACATCGCCTCCAGACCTTCTGTATGAATAGTTGCAGTATTGTCTCAAATACCTTTTCACTTGTCCCCAATACATCTCAATGT
>OUQQ01000420.1:7079-17957 GCA_900404475.1 Spongospora subterranea | reverse complement strand
ACACGTGCGATTCAGGTTCGCATCTCATTCGTGGGGCGCGGGTTCGAATCCCGTCTGGGGCAATTTTTGCAATTTTCAGTCGACATAAATATCCATTTTTATCTGACCTGACACCGTTCAGTTACTTTGCACCAGGATTGCCAATGCAGAAACCTGTTGGTTAGTTGATTTTGCGACAGAGCATTGCTCTCGGTGTAAAAATATCACATTGATTGAAGTTGTTGTTCAGGCCTCATTCATGGTATTCCATCTGAACGATCAAGAAGCCTTGCTTCAGCTTAAATAGAAGTCACCGGTTCTTGGTCCATTCGTTTGGATGAGTTTGGTCGCGCAGAATCGGTGATAATGCTTCAAAAAAAAAGGCGTGAGTTTGGGGAAATTCATGTGGACGACGTATGGAATCCTGGTTTCGTGTCATATATTAAATAATTGAACATGTTCTGAATGCTGGCCCACGACGAGCCGTGTCGATGGGACGGCGATGATGATTATCGCGATATCGGATCAGGAGGGGGATTCGATCCTGATGAAGATACTCCTCCAGATCTAGGAACAGATCGTGCAGAGTTCGATAGCCGCTTGGACGTGGTTCATCGGCTTCTTCGGGGAACGCAGGTTCGAGGTCGTTGATAACGGGGTCCGACACATCTCGGGTGACGATATGGTCACCATCTATCGGCTGACCGCGATATATCGTGAACTCAAACGCATTGCCCGTGCAGCTGAGTGAGCAGTTCATTGGATCGTCCAGATACAGTGTTTTGATATAGCGCCAGAGATTCACGAAGAGCGGTTCGCCATCAGCTCTGTTTGGACGTGGACCAACCCCTCCTTGACCTTCCAGAATTGTTTCAATCTGGTTCAGGAACGGTCCAACGTCGTTGGCGTCACCCGAGGCGGAATGGTTCTGATTTGGGATGCCATTTTTCCAGGCCAGGGTGACGAAGAGCGGGAAAATGAAGATGGTCATCCCCTTGCGCAAACACGAGACGATATTTGGGAAGAGATTGTCGATGATATTGGGATCGGCTGGATCGGACAGAGGGCGGATACGATGGCAAGGCGACTTGCGATAAAGGGTGCGATATGGCCATAACCGACCAATATGATGACAATCTGAACACCAACGCATCCAGACGATATCAGTAACTTCGTGAACATCGGCCAGACCCATTCGGATCCGATCCCCGATTCGTAAAACGTCATTGATCGGCACAGGATCTTGAAGGTTCAGTTGCACGATTGCGCCATTGAGTCGTTTTATCGTTGCCGGCTCAAAATCCTGTGCGCAATGGCGCCCGGGAGTGATAACGTTCATGAGATAGTCTCCCAGTTCCTGGAACGTCGCCTGCGGGTGCATGACGAACTCTGTTGAAAGGAGCAGACGCGAAATTGCACCGAAACGCCCACGAACAAACCGAATCTTGACCGATCGTGACATATTCGAGAACTGCTCGTAAGTAACGGCCTCAATCGGTCCAGGATTAGATTCAGGACGGGCCAAGTTGTAAAAATATTGCCAGATTGGACAACCATCGTGTCGCATATCTGAAACTCAATCGGAAAAACAATTGAACACTTCGCGAAAAAACGCACCGGTTGCCAAGAATCTGTTTGTTCTGGCGAGTGATAAAGCATCTTGAGGCTCTAGAAAGGTTAATATCGGTGTGTAATAAAAGGATGATAACAGAGATGAAAGCGGATCCATCAACCGCTGAGAATGCCGCTGGTCTTGGCAGAAACTCGAGAGAATTTCACGATGAACGGCAGAGGTGAATCTCGTTCACGTCCCGATAGGTCATCACCCCCATTTGTTCGACAGTCACTCGGTCAACGTGTTCTGAGATCCTTCGAGTCACTGAGCGCGACTTTGCTTGTTAAAGGGCAAATTCATTTCCTGACTATTCGAGCTTGTATACAGTTGGCGAAGGGAGTAAGACCCATGGACGAAGCCGTTTACCAGTATGACTAAAAACCCTACGCCACGACTGTTTGGAGATAGCAGAACTGTCCCAGTTCAAAAATCATGAAATGAACCAGTCGTAGCCGTTTAAGCAGAGGACTGATCGCGGCCCCTTCAGAAATCGTCCTTGCTGGTGAGTACTGTAGTTGCTCGATCAATAAATATGTGACATCACAAAACCGTTTTAAAATAGCCTATAACGATGATCGTTATTTAGCCGATCGACCAGGGCGTTGGCTGTTTAGGTTACACTTAGACAGGATACTGATTGTCGCACATTGCAACCAGAAACCGGTTGGAACGTCGGCTCACAGCGACTTCTTTGTAGAAACCTCGATATGGAGACGAAGGATTTTTCAAAAATTACTTGCCTCACGAATCGAGAAGATGATCCCTTTGAACATGGTTGAATGAAGCTATGACCAGCGACAAAGCAATCTGCAATGGTAGCGCTGCTCATTTCGTTGAGAAACTGATAGTGCTATATTGATCTGTGATGTTGGACAATTTACTTTGAGCCGATGAAAGTTGAATAAATAGCAATAATGATGTATTGTAATAGGAAGATTAATCACAGAGGTCATATGTCAGTGGCTGAGGTGGATACTGATCGGAGGGATAATGAAGGTGGTGGATGTGACGACGAAAATACAATATGGCCTTTTTGATCTTGGTTGGGCCCACCAAACCAAGCCTTCATGTACTACAAAGCCCATCAGTACACTATCGCAAAATTTGCGGAAACGACAAAGGATTCAATTGACTAACAGAAAAGGTTTTTACTGAAAAAACGTATAGAGCAATACAGGCCAAATGGTGAAAGACAAACCAAAACCGCTTCAACCATGCAAAATCAAAATCACCATAACGCCAACAACAATCAAATGGTCACAACGTGATCAAAGAAGATTTCGAATTCTCAAAACCTGATACTGGAGCAAAGCGGAAGCAATGAAGTTGTGCACTTACATATTCGTCGAAATCGACCCACATTTTGTGGATGCCGCCGATCGGAGATGATGGCGACTGGGGCACGTCGTCATCCTCTTCTGCATCCTGAGGCACAGCGATCTCCCGGTGACCATTTTCCTCAATTACCATCAACGGATTCCGAACATCGTTGCAGTCACGACGTAACTTCAGCTTTGACAGTAACGGTTCTACAGCAACAACGGTTAATGTGAGGGGCAATGTAATCACTGCAATAAACGTATGCGAGATCAAAGGACCTTCAAACGAAGAGTGCAATTCCTATCACAGTATATGACACTACGAACTACAAAACAAAAAAACTTGAACAAAAAAAAGGATTGACATTAAAATTTGATGACAACTTCCGCAACCTCGCAGGGATGGTAAGGAAAATTAAACATAGAATTTACCAGTGAGACCGCCGCAAACGACAGTGGTGAAGAAGACAATTGTCAAAGTGGTCGTAATTACAATCGACCGATTAGGAGTGTCAACCGAAAGCGCCAATGCAAAAGAAACAGCTCCTGATGAACACTAAGAATAAGTATTGAAGAAAGCAGGAAAAGCAAAATAAAAAATGATTTTTCAAAACAAGGACGAAAGCGATTGAAAAACGATGACTTACCTCGTAAACCAGCGAACCACATTACAACTTGCATCGGAAATGTGATCTTTCTCTTTCTTCTCAAGTTGACCAGAGCAGATCCTGGAAAAATATGGACTGCTCTCGCTTGAAAAAAAGTTAGAAAGTGCATACACCACAAGAAGGAAGCAGCAAAAGAAAAATGAGGCTTGTGATATGAATCAAGAACAGGGATTCGCCGGAGAAGGAAGAGGAAGAAAACTAAATAACTTACCAAGAAAGCAGGCAAAAAGAGTGAATATTACCAGCATTGGTGACCACTTCAGACCAATCTCCGGCTTGAACGACATTCCTAAACGCGCAAATCCATGTCAAATTTGATTTTGGGAACAAAAGACAGCAATTGTGATGTCCAGATTGACAGGAAACAATGCGATGAAAAAGATATAAACGTAATTGAACCTGTGACCACGAGGAAGAAGTGATAAACAGAAAATATGTTGCTAAAGAATCGGAATACGTAATTGGGGCTTGAAGAAGCAGAAGGGTTTATCAGCAAAATCAGCGTATATGAAACCGTAAGTAAGAAATAGAATTACCAGCGGTGATGCCAACGTAGGCAAACAAGAACGTTTCTGCGAGCAGTGCAAAACTGTGGAATATGTGCTTCGTAGATCGGCGGGTAGTAGAGGAGAGGCTGTACCATGTGTAGTTATGCATTACGATCCCACAAATAAATAGAGCCATGACTACATTTACAAAATTTCGGATCAGACCACAAACTACTTGACTAAGATAAAGGGCCAAAATAAGAGTAAATATTAACAAAATCCACGTCACTGGTGAGGTAAAAGAAGCATAAAAAATATTTTTCATTATTTGCCAAACTGCTTGTCATCAAGCGATATTTTTTGATTATGAAACAAAAACTTCGGGTTGATAACCGCATTACCTCCAGAAAGCCCAGCGATCTCGGAAAGGCAGTATGAAGAATAAGCAAACAGAAACATGAGAGTGTATTCATGCGCTGGGGATTCTTTGAACTCAACGCAGCGAAAGACGTAAGCGCAGAGCAAGGCAACTCTGAAGCAAAAGACTTGAGAAGGAAATCGAAAACCATACAGGAAAATACAAAATACTGAGAAATATTGTTGAATAACAAATTGAAATCTTACCCGGTGCCAACAAGAGTTGACGCAATGGAAACGCCGCTGAAGATGGCCATAATATTGACAATCGAAAACGCCGGCTGAGTCGGAACCGATTGCTGAAAGGTCCTGAACGCATCTCAGTTGAAACAAGTTGAAATTGGCATTATTATGGAGACGTACTTGAACAAAACAATGGACACGGCGTCATTCAAAACGGTCTCGCCAAACACCAGATTATACAGCAACGGATCAGCATTGATGTCACGTGACCCCAATATTGATAGAGTCGCAACAGGATCCACAGCCGATATCAATGCCGCAAATGTCAAACTAATCAAAAATACATCAACATTGTAGTGTCCCGAATTCAAGTCACTGAGAACGCCCAACGAACAAATCATGGACATTCCACTTGTTTCAATCAATGAAACTTACCATTCAAGCGGATTGGATGAATCCAACCCAATCAAACCGAGTAGCGCTAATCCATATAGGAAATATCCGATTACCAGCTGATTTGAAGTCAAATGCACGAAGAAATGGTAATGGCATGTTTACCGTGGAGATCAATGTACCAAACACAGCGAACATCATAATAGTTGTCAAATTCCGAAAAAATTCTCTCTGATGAAATAAATAGGATCAATTACCGCACAAGAAAACGCAAAACTTCAAGTTGGCTAGATTTACCCTTCTTAAACTGTAACCGGCATGGAATATTATCGGCGGAAGAAGAACATAAAAAAATAAGTTCGGCTGAAACCGTACAAATTCAGCCTCCTCTGGAAAAAATGATTATTTTTGAATAAGATTGACGACAATGTCGCCATTCCTTATTACCGCTGCCCAAAAAAATGATCACAATTCCAATTAGTACGCCAAATATCATGCTAGCTGCGGACGATGGTATATAATAGAGCTTGTATTCCCGAATTACCTGATGAAGCATAAGAGCATAATAGCGATTTCCGTAAAACACGTGCTCCAAACCCGGGCCAGAAACAGGCAGACGCCAACCACGAGAACGAAGAGAAGGGAATTTAGGCCGACGAAATCGTGAGAATTGGCATGGCCACCGGCAGTGTCGGTCGCATCAAGAAGAGACGACAACATGAGCAATAGATATTAGGCGTCGCGAACCGTCAAATATGCTATGGATTTGCGTAGATCAACTGCATTGTTCAGAGTCAGACCCTAACCCCATCGGTGGCGGTGATACCTCCCAGACATGTTACACAACAGGGTCCCCGGTATATACACTCACATGGTTACAGTCACACACCTACAGTACAGCACGGATTGCGCAACCCGTAGCATTGAAACCGAACGGCGAATGGCTAGGACTTTCAAAGGGGTATGCAATATTAATGAATTGTCATCGATAGCCAAAATATATGAGCTGAAGCTCCGCTAATACACACATCCTCTGCGAAACAACCAAGCTAATTGCAGGTTTGTTTGCTACATCGACCCTTACTTATCTCACAAAGCGTGAGTACGAGCCATTCCAACATGGTCTGCAAATTGCAAAGCCCATCTTGTAATCACGTAACCCTGCACTCCTGATCCTCGAAATGAGAATGACCATTTCTGTACCGTGCAGGACTCGGAACGGTCATCGAAGGCCGACCCTTTTTATCGAGGGCCATCCAAAGTTCTTCGACGTCCTAAGTAGGCGCAAAGTTCCTTTGTCATCCTCTTCTCCGCGCCGTCAACGCGCTGTTTAATTCGACCCCGCCCTGGACCTCGACAAATACTTGGTCGAAGGAATCCTGGCCCTTAACTTTCTGCTCTCAAGTATTTGATTCATCGACGAGGCGAGGATTTCCACTAGTTCTATGAGCCCCATAAATTTCGTGGACACGTCCAGTGTTCTCCGTATTGGAGATTTTTTGAGATAGTGCTTAAAGACGACCTTTTGAACAGCTGTGCTCTCCAAGAGTTTTGAATACAAAGCACATAAAATAATCCAGATTTTTTGCTCTCTTTCAACGTGATCTTTGCAGATTGGCTTTTTGTATTCAACAAGATATCAGATAGTGTTTCGACATCTTTGAGGTCATAACATGTGATTCCGCCGAATTTGTTGATTCCTGCCGTCAGGAACGACGAGGTCGCGACGGAGGTTTTACCCTTCAATCTTGATGGAAGACAATGAAGACACTAATTGTGATACTTTGCCCACACAAAGCACTCCAAACCGTCTGTGTTGTTTTATGAAACGATTCACTCTGACATAAGTCGCATTTGGTGATTTGTAAACACTAAATGCATAGACTGGTTTTTGACACCTACAGACTAACATCCAATTAATGCAACCCCTTTTTATTTATTGTGTGTTTGCGTGGATATTTTGTTGTGTAAATTTTGTCAGCGACGAATTGTGTTTGTTCGCATCATTGTGGGTGTGCTCGATCGCAAAGTGAATTCTATTGGGAGGGGTACTGTTTGATACCCGCCAATCTCACTCATTTCTGAAATCGCTGGTTTTTTATTGATCACGATGTTGTGGCAATGGCACAGGGAATTGTGAATATTGTTGATCTCAATGATACTGTTTTATACGCCGATATTAGCTGGCGATGAATGGGAACCGTCGCAAACAAATTCTCTGTCGGTAAAGGGTGCTGATCCCTTGATATCAAAGGGGCAATGCCCTACTTGCCCGTGCTATCAAAAAGCGCCAGTAGGTCGCCAATCCTGTTGGTCAAATCACAAAACATCGAGTGGGGTTTCATGATCGACGAGATCAACATCATTTGTCAGGAATTTCCTACCGCGATCACTCAGTAGACAAATATGGAGACACACCTATTTTTTATGCTGTTCGATCAAAATCGTTTGTGCCATTCTTCTGTTGACAATCGATATCCTTCGTAATTTCTGTTGCGATCAGGGTGGAAGTTGTGGAATGTGTTTTGAGATATCTAGCTGTTGTTCATGAGGACGCTGATGATTCAGATTCGAATGGCAGAAACGCGGCAGAGCAAAGATCGTAAACAGCTAAATTTATCCGATTAATGAATGTTGTTGACGGTGGGTTCAGGTCAAACATCCGCTGCATCATCGGTGTTCAAAATTCTCATGGAATTGCACCTATTATTTTGGCCGCTAATGGCAATCAATGGTTTGACACTTTTGAGATCATTAAAGAGTGGGGATACTCTACTTCACGTGCTGCTGCAAGTGGCCAGTATGTCGCCAATCCTGTTCGTCAAAATGGTGTCAAATTGATCCTAATGGTGTCAAACTGATCCTAATGGTGTCAAACTGATCCGAATTGACCGCATCCCCGTTATCACAACCATCTGTAAGCTATTCCCTTCAGCCATCAACGCTGTAAATGCATATCAAGAAACTCCTATCTTTATTGCAGTCAGATCACGAAGGTGATTGCCATGCCATGTGCCCAAATTCGCATTCATATTGTTTCTGTGTCAATCAGAAAGAAAGTTGTCGAATGTGTATTTTTGAATTTGAACTTGTTGTTGCCGAAGAAGCAGATGGTTCAGATTTGAATATACAACAGATGGCCGAACACAAATTTTAAGTTGTCAACAAAATAGTAAATCAGGCAACTGAATACTGTGCATTGTGGCGGCAGTTTGAACATCGCCCGAATGATCGACGTTCAAAATAGATCTAAGGAGACACCTATTATTGTGGCTGCTGGTCTCAAAGACTGGTAAAGAACCGATATTCAATTGCCACCAATTCATTGATGATTTCTCATTAACAGGGAAATTGTCTATATTTGTTATCTCTCGGTGCTGATCCGACGATACCAACAACTTTCTGTCTATCTCTATTACACCTCGCTGCTACCAACGGACGGTTTGTCGACAAATTGTTTAGAGTTGATGTTATCAATGCGATAGTTAAGCACGATTGACTGGAATCAATGGCAATCGACTACAAGGATCTATATGATGATGCTCCTCTCATCTTGGCAATGAAATCGAAACAGTAAATTATCAGGATCAAGTCATCATTCAGCGTCAATATTAACTGGTTTTGGTTCAGTCTGCCTGCCACCGAAGCATTACTGGATCTTGGAGCTTTTAAAACTGCAATTGGGAAATATGGTAGGACGCCGCTGCATACGCTGCTCTAAACCGTTGGTAAGCTATTGCCAGGTGAAAAATCAGTTGCTAATATGCTCTGTCAGGGTTCTCATTGCAAAAACCCTTTTGTATAATTCCAATCGAAACTATATCAAAAACTCTATCAATGAACAAGACGCAATGAAGCAACCGCCACTTAATTTCGCAGTTCGTTCGGTGACGTCATTACCCGACACACAAACGTTAAGTTATCTCTGCAAAATTTACTGCAAAACTGATTTTCTGTACAGAATTGCCATGGTGCAGTTGCTGCTTCAAAATGGTGCCGATCAGACTATTGTTAGTGAGTTTGGTCGGACACCGCTGGATATTGCAGCCGAATTTCACATGTAAGTCGGTATCAGGCGAATACGGCAGTGTTTGAAATGTTGATATCAGGGTTGAGATTGTCAAACTACTGGCGACGCAAAATCGCTCCCGGTTGAAGTTGCTATTCAGGCCTCCTGAGAGACACCAGTTAAACTTGGCGGGATTAAATCATTTGGTCATAATGTTGTGAGGTTTGAGAGTGTAAATCCGAACTACGTAGAGAGAACTAACCATATGAGAGAGATTAGAAGCGCAAGGAAGAAGATAAACAGCTGAGAAGATTTTTATTTAAAGCAAAAAATAACGACAAATAGGAGAGAGAGTGTTCCCTACGGCGTCAAGAATCGCAAAAATCCCACCAATTTCACCTAAGACGAAACCAGAAGACCTTCGAATGATGCCAGATATGGCAAATATTGCATGACCATAGCGCTGGACAGCAGAAACCACATATTAGATATCCAATGTGGACAGACGAACCATAGTATACCGCCCATGCAATTGTTCGCTCGGCTTTTGAGAACAGACTGAGGACGGTGACCGGGACGGGAATTTGATGACGGTGACGGACGGAGCGGGAAAAGACATGCCACTGTGGTACCAGTGGGGATTGAATGTTACGGATGATGCCATGCATGGGTTACGGGTTACGGGACTACAGTTACAGGACCGGATTGGTAACATAGCGCCAGTTGGCAAGTGCTACTGCTACGGCACTACAATTGCTACTGCTACGGCACTACAAACTGGCAACTGGACCAATCAATCTGTCCATTTCTAAAGTCGCTGGTTATCATTTGTTAACGATGTTGTGGCAATGGCACAGAGAACTGTGTCTACTGTTGATCACTATGGTACTTTTCTATCAGCCGATATTCGCTGATGATTTGGGGTAAATGGCCATCACAATCATATAGAAAACTATAATCGATAACAGAGGATATGGCAGATTGAGTGAAACTGAGGTTGATAACCTCGGCCGAACGGCTCTTCATCGAGCGGCTCTTAAGGGAAAGTCGGTTACCTCAAATCATGTCGTAAATATAATCTCACATTATGACCTATCAGCTATGAACTAGTCGGTAAACTCATATCTGTTATGTCACACCATATCAACACAAGGGATCATTATGGCGAAACTCCATTATTACTGGCAGTATCTTATGCTCCAGGGTCGGTTCAATGTTTTATATGTTCCCTGAAGTTCAATATTTTTTTAAACCAGAGGCGATACTATCGACCCGTCGGTAGATGATCAAGTGTCATCAAGGGTTGTCGATCAGCATTGGTTTGAGCATTATTCGACATTCAGTGGATTAGTCTAACATGCATTCTTTCAGTTCTGAAAAAGTAGATGTTCCTCTGCCCAATTGGTAGCTGAACGTGTTTCTTCCCAGTAATCTCAAACTGAACAAACTTTCCTGACGCTACGAATAGGGAAAAAACAGCCATTATTCTGTTGGAGAATGGCGCCGATCCTTCTATACGAAATTTTTCCGATTCTGATGATACCGTATTGCACATCGCTGCTCTTAAGAAAATGTAGCATTGCCCGATTTGTGAACAATCTTCAACAATAACAGTCTTTCAACAGGATCAACGTTATTGATTTTATCCGTAAAGAATTCTTAGCAGCGATCAACTCAGAAAACGATCTGGGAGAAACTCCAATATTTAGTGCAGTCAGATCACAATCGTATTTGCCAGTTGATGTGCAGTCGACATCGTAATTGACGAATGTTGTAATCAGGGTGAAAGCAATCGAATGTGTTCTGA
>OUQQ01000236.1:0-27143 GCA_900404475.1 Spongospora subterranea | reverse complement strand
CTGAGAGATATTGTCTACTGTGCATTGTTTAGCAACAAAAGCCTGACACGACTTAGTAATGAATTGCTTGATCAGAGGAAAGTTTGTCCAAGGGAGGACACCTGCAAAAGGTGCAAATGCCTGGTCCATCGTTCGGAGAGCGCCTGATAGGGTTTTTCTTAGGTGATAAGAGTGAGAGTGGCGACTTTGGGTGCCGATTAAACGCAGATGTTTGGTGAACGTGCGTAAACTGAGAAAAAAGAGAGTTGTCCTAGTTGTTTCTGCCACAGTATTATGGCTATAGATCTAGCTTGGACGTTCTCTCGTGCTACTGGGCAAACTTCTCCATTAGGTCCGCCAAAACCATTTTCCTAACGAGGTTATCTTTGTCTTGACATTGCTCTTCATCCCGTTAAGAGAGAATCTTGAGGACAGTGAATTAAGGAATTACCGAATTCGCGATGAAACGTTCTTGTTCTGATGAAATATTGGATCGCGAACAATATTCTAGAAGATTTTTGTTTCTTTTAAACGAAACGATAAAACTAACGCCAAGTGTATTGGCTAATTCAGAATCTTTAAGATTATGCACCGATTGTTTCAGTTGCCTAGTGATTTGGTTATCGTAAAAAGGAATAATAAATGGCATAATCTTCCCCGGGTTCTTTGCATCGAGAGTGCATAAATCTAAAAAGTTAACCCGCATTTTTGAAACATCGAATGTAAATGAAATATTACGTTCCGTATGGTTCATCATGAATTGCAATTCGTTGAGTTGGGCCTCGGTGCCTTTGAAGATAATTGAAACGTCATCGATATATCGTTTGTAGTAGAGAACATGTGGAGATGCAAAGGCTGCATTATCTAATTCTTCTAGATACAAGTTAGCACATTGAACGGCACAATTAGTACCCATTGCAATGCCGTCAAGCTGATGGAAGATTTTTGTTCCATAGATGAAGTAATTGGATCGACAGATAAAGTTGAGAATGTCTGCCAAAAAGGGCTTTCTTGTCCTGCGTTTGATTTTATCAACCAGCGAGTCGATATTGATGTTGGTATATAGAGAAGTTATATCTGCAGATATCAAGTAAATTTCACTACCTTGGAAAAAGAGGCCTTCTAAGTCTTTGATAAGGTTCATTGAATTCTTCATTGAATGCTTACAAGGAAAGTGGAGCAGATAAAAGTCCAATAAAACTGACCATTTGTTGGTAATCCAGTTGGGTGCGCCGATGATTGGACGTCCAGGGGTGGGATGGACTCTTTTATGCAGCTTTGGAAGGCAGTGAAAAACGGGCAAGGTGCGGCCTGGCACCTCAATGAACTTGTTTTCTCGTTGTGTCAACATGGGTTTGCATTTCTCGATGAGGAAATTATTCTGTTGGGAAAGAAGAAGTAAAGTTGTAGACCAGATTTCATCTTCCACAGTACCTATAAGATTGTAGTGATTATCATCTGATAGGTGCTGCATTACCATAGTGTTGTAAACAATGGTAGGCATAACGACTAGGCCAAGGTTCTTGTCCGATTGAACAATCTTAATGAGAGGGTTGCGTCTAAGAGCGGAAAGATCGCGTATAAGAGGATTCATTCTTGACTTGAATGGTAATGGTAGGTGTCGGTTAATGATGGCTAACGCGGATTTCTCTAACAAATTGATGAAGAGAGTTGTAGCGGGATAGTTGAAGGTGGAGCCCAGTTAGAGAGAGGCAGTTTGAGTTTAGGATTATATGGTTCCGCAGGTTCTCTCGGTGGATGGGTTTCAAAAAAGTCTTGCGTTTTGATGCGCTTGATAAGCAAGGCAAGGGCATCTTTAGGGAAATGCTCCAGGCCCTCGAACCACCCGTCCATGGCCACACAATTAATCGGGTCAAAGCAAAAAGGCAAACTCGCAAGGAAAACTAAGAAACAAGCGAAAATAGACTGGTATCTACATCGACGTATTGATTCAAAGAACACTCTATTACCTAACTTTCCTTGTAAGCATTCAATGAAGAATTCAATGAACCTTACCAAAGACTTAGAAGGCCTCTTTTTCCAAGGTAGTGAAATTTACTTGATATCTGCAAATATAACTTCTCTATATACCAACATCAATATCGACTCGCTGGTTGATAAAATCAAACGCAGGACAAGAAAGCCCTACCATATTCCCATAGTACGGTCGTTTTTAACAAAAAGTAAGAAAGAATCTTGAGGACAGTGATTAAGGAATTACCGAATTCGCGATAAAACGTTCTTGTTCTGATGAAATATTGGATCGCGAACAATATTTACCTAGAACGTCCAAGCTAGATCTATAGCATTCAAGTCCACTGAAGAACCATAATACTGTGGCAGAAACAACTAGGACAACTCTCTCTTTTTTTCAGTTTACGCACGTTCACCAAACATCTGCGTTTAATCGCTTGTTTCTTAGTTTTCCTTGCGAGTTTGCCTTTTTGCTTTGACCCGATTGATTGTGTGGCCCTGGACGGGTGGTTCGAGGGCCTGGAGCATTTCCCTGAAGAATAAAGCGCTAAAAGAAGAACAACGAGCTCAAGCTAAAGCTGCTCGTAATACAGCACTCATCCTGACACAACATTCTCTGGAAGCCACTGTTAAAAAACTCATTTCTACCAACACCAGAAACAAGAGTAGCACGTCCTAACTCTAGATCTTCAATGGGCTGAGAGATATTGTCTACTGTGCATTGTTTAGCAACAAAAGCCTGACACGACTTAGTAATGAATTGCTTGATCAGAGGAAAGTTTGTCCAAGGGAGGACACCTGCAAAAGGTGCCTCAGCCGCGCGCCCAGTCCTGTGCCCTTGCATCTCGACCCCCTCGTCACAGTGAAGTTGTACCCTCCTTGTTTCATACGGTGGCCAAAGCTACTGGCCGGTGAAGGCGCCTCATCAGAGCATCTCTGCTCCGAAGTAGGTTGTCTTCCCTGTTGGTGGCGCGGCACCGTGTAGACAAAGTACAAATATCAATAAATAACACAAAAACCCTAAAACCGAGTCTGTAACGATGGAAGGCCAAGGGAGGGGGGCCGGTACGGCAAATTCCTGCTTGGAACAATCGGCATAGGGTAGTGTGATTGGGTCATGGTCAATCGGCCAGCGTTGAAGCCCGCTCAGACCTATCAGGACTGGGTCGATAATTCGTTATGTGATCCAATACAGCGGCGAATACCTGCTGTAAGGGATAGCATCTGTCTGGGGTTTTATTGTGTGGTCTTGTAGGGACGACACACTCTAATTTCAATTCCCTTATAGTGGCTCCCGCCTAATTACATCTCATTACTCAACAATATTGTTTGCTGGGCAACGTTTGTCTTGGCCTTCGCAATCGTGTCTGCAGCGAGTCAACAGAGATACTTAGTGGCATCTTTTTACCGCATGATGGTTGGCATTTTAACTTTCGCCTCAATGGTAGCGTATTGTTAGAGTCAGTTTGATAGAAGGATTAAGTTCATTTCAGGTATTGGACTGCATGGATGGGCGCCATGCTCGTGCTACTGGGCAAACTTCTCCATTAGGTCAGCCAAAACCATTTTCCTAACGAAGTTATCTTTGTCTTGACATTGCTCATCATCCCGTTGTGTTATTTCCTGTTATTGGCCAAATTGAATCCTGCTATCATTTGAACGAATAACTTCTAGGGGAATGTATGGATCATGGTTTGGACACGATCAATATTCAGTTGATATCGGCATCCTTGCTGGTGTCCTGTCAGTTAGAACCCCATGTCGTGTGCACCATGCTGTGCGGATCCGCTATGGTCTATCACGGCCAGGTTCTGCTCTTTCGCCATACGCACGTCATGACGTTGGTGCCTGTCATCCTTCCAAATCCAACTTCTTCTCACAGCGTCATGCAGAGATGCTCCCACATCTGGTGTCATAGCACAATCCATCACTGCTGTCGTTCATGTCGCTGTGGCCGTTCTATTAGCTTTTTGCGATAGGCAATCGCATGGCGTTCAACTCATATTCAATATCGTCATTGTATTTTCTTCGCTCAAATCCTAGTCCCAAACTCATCCATACTTTA
Organism: Spongospora subterranea; assembly: GCA_900404475.1. Taxonomy (NCBI): domain Eukaryota; phylum Endomyxa; class Phytomyxea; order Plasmodiophorida; family Plasmodiophoridae; genus Spongospora; species Spongospora subterranea. The sequence goes on along the minus strand of OUQQ01000236.1, from coordinate 23,125 downwards.
GGTTTACGGGATTGTAGTTCAAATTGAAAATTGCTATTTCTATGTGTCCCGTCTTGAATCATCTGGGTTGGTAAAAAACTACGTAATCTTTGGGCTGATCTCATTGATCTGCTCGATTTTATACCTATTTGGGTTAGTGTCACAACCTGAATTCATTATTCTCTATTGCATGATCGCCTTCAGATCAACTGGACTTACTGTCTTATTCTCGGTATTATCATATCTGACGATCCACAAGTATTTCAGCTCATACGGCTTGTTAAGGTTGTGAGTAAGGTTAACCCTGGTGTTGTTCTCGCCGCACATACCCCCCAGTTTGACCTTCTTATCGCATCGGGTCTCAGCATATTGTTGCTGGACCGTGCTGTTTTAACCCCTATCGGCTTGTCCATACCTTATTCGCCATGGTTAATGAGTGCCCTTATTGTGTTCATAAATCTCTATCACGTGTATAGATGTCTTCCCTGGTTATATCGCATCGAAATAAAAAAGGAATAAGCTCTCGATTTACAACCGATATAAAACGGAATACACTACAACTGACATGAACTGAATCCACATTTTTTCAATACCGAATGATTTTGTTGTTTTCGATTTGACATGCACCGGTCTACATAGGATTACGCAGACGTCATTTTATGGAGTGTACAATCGCAATCGTATTCAGCCGACAATACGTCACATTCGGAGTCATAAGTTCGCCTTTATTTCTGAGGTTAAACTGAGAATCCCATTGGGGACCTGGTTGAACTTGAACCATCATGACATCATCACTTCACCGCTTAGTACATGCCGGGCGCGGCTCAGGCGGCGGCGGCACAGTGCACTACCACCCTGGCTGGCTGCGCCCGCGGCGGGCTAAGCACAGCACAACAGTCACCCACACCGACTGGCGACTGTACACCATCAAGGTTGTCGGACTTGATGTTACACTGACGCACTTATTGATCTTGAGTGGCTTTGAAACCTAACTGTCTCGAAAGCTCATAATCATTCCATTTCGACCGGTCAACTTCGTGTTTAGTCCTTTGCGTAAGAATTCGACGTCATGGCTGTTGTTGCCTCCGCTCCTGCCACGCCAGCGTTCTTGAAATACGCTGAAGAGTTATGCGCCACCGCAAAAGCCATTGTAGCCCCAGGCAAGGGCATTTTGGCTGCTGATGAATCAACGGGCACCATCGGTACAGTGAAGTCTTCATAATTCCATGGTGTTCTTGTAACTCATGCTCCGGACAGGGAAACGGTTTGAGGCGATTTCAGTTGCTAATGAAGAGGAAAACCGTCGCGCCTATCGTGAACTTTTATTCACTGCCTCAACTGGTACTTCTGTCAAATTTGGATATAACACAGATAATCACCTAGTTCAGATATCGGAAAATATATCGGTGGCGCCATTCTTTACGAAGAGACACTTTTCCAGAAAACGGTCACCGGTAAACCATTCCCCGAGGTTTTGAAAGAAAACGGCATTGTTGTTGGTATCAAAGTCGATAAGGTGCTAAGCCCAGTCATTTCGCACCCTGCCCTTGTAAACCTTCAATGTTCAGGGTACAGTTGAACTTTCTGGAACTGATGGTGAGACGACAACGCAAGGACTTGATGATCTAGCACAGCGCTGTCAGAAATATTACAAGGCTGGTGCTCGCTTTGCCAAATGGTAGGTAAACCTGCTTTAATATGGTAATTTTGGTTTGACTTTTCAACAGGCGCTGTGTTTTAAAGATCACTGATAGTTGTCCGACAAATCTTGCCATGATTGAGAATGCTAATGTTCTTGCAAGATATGCCAGCATCTGTCAAGTATTTTCGTTGTGTGGTCTGTAAATGCGAGATGTTCAGCGATATTTCAGGCGAATGGTCTGGTCCCCATTGTCGAACCAGAAATCCTCATGGACGGAAAACATGATCTGGTCTTCAAATTACTATTTTTCATAACTTCAATTTCTCACCAATTCATCAGGCGAGAGCTATGGATGCTACCACCACAGTATTGGCCACTGTATATGCCGCCCTTGCATGTCATAAAGTGTTTTTGGAGGGAACCCTGTTGAAACCAAAGTTTGTTTGGTTTTCCCAAAACGTCGTCGAATTAATATAATTTTCTTTCACAGCATGGTGTGTCCAGGCCAAGACTGTCCTATCAAATACACCCCAGACCAGATCGCATTTGTAAGATATCGAGTTTGCAGTTCAAACCGATGCATTATTGATTCGATCTGCCAGGCAACGGTTACAGTGCTTCGCCGAACAGTTCCTCCTGCAGTTCCTGGTATCACTTTCCTATCAGGAGGCCAGTCAGAAGCTGAAGCTACCCAACATCTCAATGAGATCAACAAAGTTGCCCTAGCCAAGCCATGTAATCGCGTTTATTGTTTTGATGCATCCATGTTGAACCTCGTTTGATCAGGGGCACTAACCTTCTCTTATGGGCGCGCTCTTCAGGTAGAGTTCAATGCTTATTCTTGGATCCGAGTTTCTGAACAAAAAGAATAGGCGACGGTATTGAAGACTTGGATGGGGAAGAAAGAAAATGTCTCCGCTGCGCAAAAAGCTTTGTTGGTACGAGCGCAAGCTAACAGTGAAGCAGCGGTTGGAAAGTTCGGCAAGGTTGAAACCGGTGCAGCGGCAGCCAGCCTGTACCAAGCTGACTATAAATACTAATAAGTGTAAAGGCGAAGCGGTCGGTTTTCTGAGTTCACTTTTTATGCAATGCGTTGATTTGAATATGGAATACTAAACGATTACGTGATGGTCACTTGGTTTCGTATGTTCAGTGGCTGGTATAACTGCCCATATGTGATGCGAACGTATGGAACTCGACGGTCGTCGACAAACGAGTGGTGTCTGTAGTAGTTTTGGCGAACAGATTCGGAATGCCAAGCATTGATGACGATGAGTGTATGGGTGACCAGAATGACCGCGCAGACAATGCAAATCGATTGTTGATAGCGGCGATCGTTGATTTTGGGATCGGCAACATCGATTTGGACAGCGGGAACGATACGCTGCCTTCCGTCTGGCAACGCCATTACCAGATAATGGCAATATGGGCAGGCGACCACACGATAATATCTGCCCTCAAAAACAGAGCCGGTTCATGAATACCATAATCAACCAGAGCGCACGTGCACTAATGTGAAGGCGACTGCCGCCACAATCACGACACCCGCCGCCGCAGCGATACCAATCAGAATCCAGTTCGTCCCGTTCTTCTCTTCACCTTTGGAGATCAACAGCGTTTCAGAGGAGCTGGATGCTTTCGGTTCTGGATATGGTTGTGAAGCACGATCGGCATCACTTTTGAATAATCGATCCATTTTCTTGACTATCGCCACCGGGTCGTCAACCACCATCCCACGCTCGCTCGTACTTTTCACTAGTTCTCCATTCTGTTGCTTTTTACTTTCGCCCTCGTCACCTGACACCTTCACTATGGTCGTGGTCGTTGTCGTTGACTGCCCAACGTTCATCGGTGCCTAAATTGGAACAAGAGAATGACTGAACGGACTCCCAAGTATGGGGATTGAGATGGATTACGCTTTGGGCAACGGCGACACCGCCATCCGATGGGATTCGTTGAATTTGATTCGAAGGAATCACCATTTGCCCTACGGTTTCTCTGATCATTACAGAATGTGAATCGAATCTCTGGGCCTTACCTAGAATTGGTCCCTGAACGGGGGTGACAACTGCTTCAGGCGCCACCACCACGTGTTTCTCTGAACACTGATTACGACCCAGAAATTGCAGCGGAACTGTGCATGGGCGATACCTGTAAGGGCAGGAACGGCGACTTTAACTGGTGAAGCCGCTGCTGGAATCAATACCTGTTGGCCTGGAACGGTCCAATTGATATATTAGCGACGTCAAACCAGGTCAATCGTTGCGTAATCAACCTGTGCTTGAAATGGCGGGAACCGCCAGAACGGTATCCTGCGCTGGTGGTTCCGCAGAAGTTTTGGCTTTTTTCGGAGGAGGTTGTTCGGCATCGTTGTCATCGTCTGCGAAAACATTGAATTGTCAAATTTTGGATTCAATCACACATTGTTCGAACTGCTGTTCAATATCCGACCTGCTGCCGCTGCCGCTGCCGCCACCGCCGCTGCTGCCGGCTTCCGTTTTCCGATGCTTCCGACCTTGTTGAGCAGATTTGTTGGCTTGAGCTTGCTGGGTAAGATCCCATTCACAGCAGCGCCAACAGGAGAAGCTTGTAAAGCTGCGCCGGCAACAGCGGTTGACGCCTCCACTGCCTTGTTCACCACGTTTTTACTGGAATGAAATAAGTGTTAGCTATTAAAAAATCATCATTCGACCAATTTTCCTGACAGGAATCCGCCAAATGTTTTCTTCTTTTTTTTCGGTGGATCCGGTTTTACAGCTGTTTCGGCGACCTGTTTCTCGATTACTTTCGGATCGATAAGGTTCAGGTCCGACGAGGAACCGTCCGATGCATCATCGGTGATGGTTTTTGTCGCTACACCCGGGCTGAAATCGCCACTCAAATTCAGAACCGTTGAATCAAACCCGCTTATGGTTAATTACACCGCATCGGCAGCGATCTGGCTTAGTATTGCTTCCGAGAGTTTGTCGGCGGGAGCTACAACGCCACCCCCGCAAGCGTCGATTTCCCCACCAGCAATCATCGCCTTCACTACCGTAGCTGTCGTTGCAGGTGTCGTCATCAGCTGCGTTTGGAGAAAACATCAGCAATGGCGATTGAAGCAGCGTGGCGATTACAGTTTTGGGACACTGCACTGGGGCAGTTGCGGCAACGAATTGCTGCTGGCAGGATTGGAAACTGATCTGAATCAGGGCAGGTGTCATCGGGCAGCTGATGGATGAGAGACACGCCGCTGCCGACTTGGCCGCCGTCGTGAAGCAATCGGCATGGGTTAGACCCGGCAGTAGGATGGGAATAATACTGATCCATAGGAGGATCATGCAATAACGCCAACTTGGGCGATATATTCGGTCGATATAATATAGGGAATATTCAATCACACTCGATCGTGACTCAATCCCATGACTCAATTTCGCGCTCCGGGCAATACTAGATGGGTCAAAGACTACAGGTCCGATCTGGATCTCATTATGATCACACCCTTATCCATATCGAACACCGTTCGAGACCACGAGAGGTTCAAGTGACTAATTCATTAATGGGGTCGATGAGGCCACCGAGACATTCCCGGGTCGTATTGTTGCTGTAAACACGGGCGAACTCGGTTTCTCACAGAACGTGTTGTCAGCATTTTCGCGAAAATGTAAAAAGGATCTGTCACGACATGCCCTCGGGTTGGTTCGACGCCGACGTCGTCAAAGAAGTGTTGGATATCTTCGCGGGCGACGACATTAGCAAGCAACATATTATTTAAGCTTGCTTACCAAACCTGCGCCTTTGAAGCCTTACCATGCCTAGCACCACTCGATCGCTCACGTGAAGTGAACGCCTCAGCAGTTGTCAATCGTGAAGCATGCGGCTGGCCAGAAGCCTTGTATTTCGGGATGTCCTTCGAAACTTGGTTTGCAACCGTATATCAGAATTGCTTCACATAGTGGCCATTCTATCCCGTTCAGAAAAAGCCATCAACGTAAAGCGCCAGTATTGTGATGCTGCCTATGTCTCAGTGTACGATCTCTTCCGGCAGATTCATGCCATGTGGAAAAACAACATCACAATACTGGCGCTCTACGTTGATGACTTGACGAATATAACTTCTGAACGGAAATATGGTCAGGATTACGCCCGAGTTAGGGTGCCGATTCAGGATCATGGACGTCCAATCCACTGAGTACTGGGGATGTAGGTCAATAGACACAGCATCGGCGCCATTCTCTTGTCACAGCGATCGCACCTCGGCAAAATCTCGGGAGACTTACGGAATGGCGTCATCGAAGCGGTGCCAGATTCCAGCCGAACTGAACCGAGGACGCGATCAATGAACAACAACGTTTTTTGTACCGGGAGTATCTTTGACGGATGCTGCCGGCGACCAGATATATGCAGCGCGGTCAACGTGGTGCCACCGCAACTACCTGACGCTCCAGAAGAAAACCTTGGTTCTGAACGCAATCACCCTCTTGAGCAAAGGTGGGCAAGCAGCGATTAATTATCGCCAAGCTCGAGAGAGCAGCCATGAACCTGCACGTAAAGATCTTTTGCTATAGCTGCGAGTCCGCTTTTGCTAAGGAAGCCTAAATGGTTGCATTCAGAACCAGGATTTCCTCTAGAGCCTCAGGTATTGCATGTTGACGGAATCAGATTCAAGCGTAGACATGATGGCCACGCCGACTTCCACATTGCGTGCCTTCCTTCCATCTGCAGCAATTTAGCAAAGCTGTTTAGCTTTGTGGATGTTTTTAAAGTGCTGTGGCGAATATGACAAATAGATTCAGCAATCAATTCACGATTATCTAGTTGAACTTCCTTTTGATACAGTGATAGTTTCGATAAGATTCAGATCTGGGACGACTGTGATTGTTCAACGACCATTCGTTCGACGAAACGCGCTCTCCTGCATTAGAACCAGTCGAATGTCGCAGTTCGTCACGAAGGCGGCAACCGGTTCCGCTCGTGCGTTCTCAAATCGGATGTGCGAGTGATTGACGTCTACGCCGCGTTTCACGACAGAATCGCCAAGAAGCCGGCGCGAAGGATGCTTCACTCATGCATTAGCTAGTCGACGGGGGAACTGACGTCGTAACCCAGATTCAACGACATTTCCCGCCCTGCTAGGGAGAGTGCCAGTTGTTCACGTGATGCCTCTGAAACCTGCGCCTTTGACGCCCAACTTTACCAACAAACGGCCGTCAGGTGAACGTCTGCCCAACAGCTGCTGTTTTCGAGTGTGAAGCATGCGCCTGGCTGGAAGCCTAGCTTCGGCTTGTTCTTCAAGTCTTGATGAGCGAGAAATTGTCTGCCATGGTGATGGTCAGCGCAACTAACCAACGCTTTCTTGACGACGTCAGCCTCGGTCCTGAAGGCATGTCGTGCAGATTTCGGAGACTTCGCGTTATATAGATGTTCAATGCGATTACAGCACTGTTCGCGTTCTGGGAAACACTTGCAGCCGAGTTCGTCCGTGTATACAGCAACACAACGCGGTCCCAGAATGTATCGGCGGCCAGTTCGACCCAATACAATAGAGAGATTTCGGACGGTTTTGAGATTGGTTGTCGAGTTGCGTTTGCCGTCCCAGATTTCAAACTACGTTTCGGACAGTTTTTTGAGTTGAGTTTGGTACGACCTCCTTGTACCATACTTTGCAAATCGATAGATCTATGCCTGAAACAAAGGTGGCAACGCGAAAAATTAAGTGGTGAAAACAAGGTCGTACCAACGACGAAAAAAGTGCCAATCGGTGGTGGCTGGCGCCACGTCGTATGGTAGGTTTGGTAAACTCTGCGTGACTGCGCAGAATTACGACTAGCTGAAATTGTGCGGAAACTGTTGGAGAGACCACGTGGTGTGTACACTGTACAGTCCTCACTCATCAGTGTTTAATGTTAGCGCATACTCACTGCGTCCTCGTTTCGTTGGACAAGGTTTGTCCGCGCGGTGGGTTTGCCACGGACTCTTCATTCGATTGTGCGAGACGTGTTCGCCATTGGTGGTTGCCAAGGTATGATCTGTTTCATCGTCACGTCGGTTTTTGCTCGGTGATGATACCATCCTTGCGCATTGAGTTGGGCAGCTGTAATGATGCTGATGGGCTCATTACACTATTCATGCTGGCCTAAGCTGTAGACACTGGGAGTTCTGAGAGCTTGTTTTCATAATTTTCCGTTTTGCTCGTACTAGGTCCAGAACACTAATCTGTAATTCTGTTCAGGGTATATTCTGAGTGGGCGTGCCGTGTTTTTTGTTAATAAAATTAAATGTCAATCAGAAACTCGTTTTCGTTTCAGCTCATTTTCGTGGAATATCGTAAATAAGGTCAACAGTTCGAAATCATAGCTCTTCGGAACATCTTGCAGAACTCTCACCCGCCATCTTGAGCAGTATCTTGGTTTCTTCTGAAAATAGATGAATTTTGTTAGGAGTTGTTGCACATCAAGCTCGCGTCATCCAATGAACTCGGGATATTCAAAAGCTGGTATGCGTTTATTGTCCTGACGGGGGCATGCAAAACAAGGCGCCAAACAGATGGACCGACATAATACAAAGCAGTAAATTGAGAAGACGGTCGATCAAACTGGTGAAGTGTTGTGAATCGAGAAGGCAACTGATCGGAATACTTTTTCAGACTGCATTTCCGGTTAGATATCGCAGCGCCAGATGCTACGACAAGTGTCAGATCTGCAGTCCAGGTGGTCCCATGTGGTCCGGTCGGGAGCACGTTCCTGTTATTTTTGGTACACCATGTTGATTACCTGCTGAAAAGATACTTTGTAGAATCTGGGGGATGTGCACAAGGTTATTTATGTTGATCAGTGATTACTGTGCTGACTGGTAAGAGAAGGTTCGTTCTGTGCTTCCGATTGTATGGCCAGCTCCCCTGCGACCAGACTGGACACTTGATCGATACCTTGCCGAATCGCGACTCGTTCGGTGCAACGTCCGATATGATTGATCTGTTTGATGAAGCATGCGTGCCCGTTTCTTCTGCTGCCCTGTGTGAACAAAGTTGTATTTTTGTTAATACACAAACAAAATGATTGCGATGAGGCCTGGAACATGTGCTGATATCATTTCATGTAAGTGGCGCTTGAGCAAACATTGTGCTACCGCAATACAATCGCAAAGAATCCATGACCGAACAATATTGGCGCCTGTTTAACCTCCAGCGAAGTGTTGAATTCTCATGGGTTTGACAAAATCGAGTGATAACATGGAAAACTGTCAAGGAAATTAAGCGCCGTTTTATTGGCAGACGCGTCATGTGTGCAGACTCAGACTCAGCTAATAACTTCAAATTTCTTTTAGGATTCCAAAGCGATAGCGCATACTTTTTGCTGATTTAGAATAAGGTTGAAAGAGCAATAGAGCGTGTTTAAGTTGATATTGTCATGCTGCAAGGCAGGTCAACTTGTGCTAAACTTCTTCGACACAACTCTTCCGGGCTCTCCGGAAAATGTACGATTTCCCCGTCGTGCGACATCACGAATATCGAAGGCTGTGCAGACACACTTGCGCCCAACGAACCGTCACAAACTGGTACCGCACAGTGACTGCTGGCACCGCGTCGCCCAAGGTAACAAAGGTCATTGACAGGAGAGGCCCAGTGTTGGGGGCCTCTTGAGACGCCTTCTCTGGGTGTGTACTGTACTGAGGTTTCACCTAACGTTCCTGGAGTATATCGATTACGATTCAGATCCTGTCTGTATTGCGATCACGCCCCAGAGCGTATCAACGATTGAATAGACGAACCAATCAATCATATGAACCTGAATAGGTTACTTGTTTACGTGTCGTTGCTCATCTATTCAGCGCGTTCTGCTACGTATGGACCGAGCTCCACTGCGACCGCTCCGGTAATGTCCATTTAGTATTGTGTATGGCGGGAATGGTTTGCAGCTGAGAGTAATGATCCTCAGACCAACCCGACCCAGGTCAACTCAGCAATCGCCGGTCGCCGGGTCACCATTACGGCCAAGAATAGCCTGAGTGTCAATACAGGCTCTGGCGGGGATCTGTTTATCGCCGAGCTATATACAAATAACGCCTCATGTGATGCTAATCTCTACACATATTCCTGTAAACCATCATGTTCCCCATACACTTCTCCAAACACCCCATCTAAATCCTGTCTCTCGTCGTCCCACGTCACCGTAATTTTTCCTAACCCCTTTGCTTGTTCACCCGTAATCTTCTATATTAGGTTCCAACAGGTCCAAATTGGGTTATAGCTACAGTTGCCGATAATGGCGATGGGACTTATACTGCTGATTATGCACCAGAGCTCACCGGAACTTATGATCTCAACATCGGTAAATTATTCTGTGGTGTTTTCTCCCGAAAGGCGACATTTCAATAAGATTGGTAATGTATAGGATTGGCTGTGCCAGGAGGCCTCAGGGGGAAATATTACGACAACATGTGGTTCTTGAATTCTCCAACAATCAATCGCGTAGATTCTTCGATATCATTCAATTGGGGGTTATCTGCGATCACAACGTTCGGTGTCGACTACGTCTCAGTTCGATGGGAAGGAAAATTGAAGCCTGCATATTCTCAGGTAATTTTCGATTCCACAAAGTTGTGCTCTGCTGACGAAATGAGTTTGTTGTTCTAACAAATAGACTTACACAATATATGTGACCGCTGATGATGGAGTTAGATTATGGCTCGATAGGCGGTTGATTATCGACAATTGGTCTACCTGCTGCAATGAATCCTGGGCCAATGTTGCTCTAAGCGCTGGTTACTTACACGACATCAAGATCGATTATCGTGAGGTAATCAGCTCACTGGGCCCAATCTTAAAGTGCTGAACTGGTATTACTGTCTTCTCTTGTCGTTCTTAGATCCAGGGTATTGCATCAATTGACTTGTCGTGGTCGGCTCCATCCGTTGCCAAGGAAATTATTCCATCGAGCGCATTGTACAGCGTGGATCAGGTTCTGTCGATTAGTGCACAAACCTGTCATCGCGGTCATTCATCAGTGGTTTGATCCAGATATCCGGTTCCCCAATAAAGGGGATTGTAATTACTGAAGCCGATCCCCCCAACTCGGTTCAAACAACTGCTTCAGGTCCTGGCCTAACCGCTTCGATCGTTGCTGGACCTGTTGTCTCTGGCAATAAATTCACAGTCTTAGCCAAGGTATTCAGTGTATCCCCTGTGTCGTTTCCTCCTCAATTTTTCGTTTTGTCCTATACAATACGCTTCATTTTAGAAATTGTCGCTAGGATTTGTTCGGGAATCTGTTGACGGCCCAATCAGGGAGTGCTGTTTGGACAGTGACTGGGTCCGGTCCAGGGGTCGTTGTTGGCGCGATCGGATACGGATACGGTCCATATTATAACGGATCGTGGAGCACCACCGTTTCCGGAGCCTATACATTGTCGGTAAAATTGGGCGGCAATCACATCACGGGAAGCCCATTTCTTCTCTCGTGTGGTCCAGCTATCACATCAGCCAGTCAGCAAACAATTACATAACGCAAAAACTCAATTTTTGAAAATCACCAGTGTTCGACTATGATACTTGCGACTTTTATCAAAATTGCTTGACAATCCACACAGAAGTTGAGTTCCTTACTTTATGTAGATTTGATAAACAGCCAGACATATCCTTTTATTTTACTAACATTGGGGTTCGATGGTTTGATCACAACCTTCCCAGGATTGACAGAGTGTTAGGTAACTCGGTGGCGTTTGGTAGTGGACTAACTAGCGGAACTGTCGGATTATCGTCTTCTTTTTGGGTCCAGGCTCGGGATCAATATGGGAATAATGTGACATGGGGTACCGATCCCGTCAAGGTGACGCTCTCAGGAACCAACGCCCCTACCGCCGGGATAACATACATCTCCAACGGTCTTTATCAAGTTTTTTACACCCCTATCATCAGGTTTCCGTTGGATCCATTCTTCAATAGCGCTGCTGACTCCCATTAGTGGCTCTTTAACCATCATTGTCAAGATTGGCACTACGCTCATTTTAACGTCATCCGGATCATTCACATCTACAATCGCTGTCGGATCTGTTCACGCTCCAAGGTCGATATTTTTTTGGTTCTGTTCAACTTTGTTGCCAGTCATGATGCGACTTGAATGTGTCGATGCTGTTTTGATTGAGGAATCTTCTCAGTTGTACAGCGAATCCAAGCGGAACCGGTGTAGCTGGAGTCCAGTCATCGTTTGCGATTACAGCTCGTGATGAATTCGGAAATCAGCTGACGACTGGGGGTGGAGGAATTATCACCTTTTCGTTGTCGCTGACGGGCCCAGCTTCCCTGACCCACGACTCAATTACTCACGCTGGCTCTGGTGTCTATACAACTCTATTTACACCGACATTAGTGGGAACGTACGTAATTCTCAATAATGAGACCTGAAACTCGTGAATAGGTTTTTGTTTATGGACAATCTTGTTTTCAGTTATCAAATGGTGGCGATGCTGGGAACTGTTCCTATATCTGGTTCCCCATTTACTGTGGTTGTTTCGCCTGGAGCCCCAGTCGCTTCAACATCAACCGCCTCTGGATCATCCTTATCGACTGCCATATCAGGTTTGATTGAGCGGTCGTATATTATGCACGAAACCCGGATCGCCTAAGCGTTTTTATCTAGGTATTCAACAGTCTTTTAATGTGTCGGCTCGCGATTCGCAATCGAACTTGATCGCCGTTGATGCGGCTGTGGTGACGGCTGTTGTCAGCTGCGGGTTAGTGGGTAACTCTGTTATGTAGTTGATGGATTGACGAACGCTGTCGTTAGGGGCGTATCAGGTTCAAGTTCATGGCTTGGGGGAGGACTATACAAGATTATATATACTCCTAGTACTAAAGGATCTTCGTGCTCATTAACAGTTCAAGTTGGTTTCAGACCCGATAGTGTCGACAAACTCAGAACTGATTTTTTTAGATTGGTGGCTCCAATATAAACGGCAGTCCTTTTACTTTGAAAGTTACGGCTGGAGCTGCTGAATCGTCAACATCAACTGTAAGGCCGTCTGCCAACGATTAGTTTCTCAGTTTTGTTTGCATCAAATAATCACGTATTCAATCGATGACTGCATCCTTGATTTTACAACCACTTTCAGAGACCGGATCTCGGCCATTTTTTCTTGTTGTGAGCAGCGGTGTGTTTGGATTTGTGCATTTCGTCGTTTCAATTTTTAAAATTTGCTATCTCACGGTTAATTCAAACTGAAATATTGAAACTGGTTTTGGGAACTAGGTAAGCGGTTCGGGTTTATCAACGTCAATCGCTGGCGTTGGAGTGTCACTATCGGTCGTGTTGAAAGACCTTTCGTCAAATCTGCTGGTGACCGGAGGAAATCAGTTGACGGTATCGATCGCCCAACCCGACAATTCACTGTTGCCATATTCCCTGGTTGATTATGGAACTGGCTCGTACACCATCTCCTACACCCCAAAGCAAACGGGATCGCACTCAGGTAAATTTGAGATGCTCCTGGGCATGGTAAGCGATTCGATCTGATGGACTCGTTCAGCGACAATAAAGCTGGCACATGTTGGTGGATTGGACGCAACATATTATAACGATCAAGTAATGGTGCTGGTCAATACAGCTAATGTATTGGACCCTATTATTCACCACGATTGGGGATATTCACCGGCCATAACCGGGTTACCAGCTGATATGTAATCCATAATCAATCACCAACACCGACATCAAAGTTCGGTCATATTTTACCAGTGTCCTGTGGAAAACTAAATGGGATGATTTTGATGGTTTAATTATGTTTCTCAAGTTGTAACTTTGTTGATGGAAATTTGTGTACTTTAGGTTCTCAATCCGGTGGTCTGGGAAAATTATGTCTTCCACCAGCGAGATTTATCGCTTTACCATCCCGTTATATGCCAATACAGGCGCCAGGTTATATATCAGCACATCTACCCAACCTGGATCCGGTAAAAGCGACAGCTCTCAATTCATGAAATTCGCCCTTATTGAGTCCATCAGCGAAATTGGTAATTGACGCATGGTCCAGCGCCATTGGTGCTGGTGATGTTTTTGGCGATATAGCCATGGTCGCCAATCAACTCGTCGATATTGGGATTGAATTCCATGGTATTTTCTTTACTGATTACCTTTCTTTGAACTTTCTTGCCATGGCTCAACTCTACAACGTCAAAATTTGCCTTGAAAGCGCGTTATTTTAGGGCTACTTGAATTTGTTTCAACTCGAATGGCCCTTGGCTCTGTCATTGAGATATGATCATAATGGTGTCTTAGGCGATCTTGGTCAAGCCCAAATTGGATTATATTGGTCATCTGGGTCTCTTTCTAAACAATTAGTTCCATCAACTGCTCTATATTATATAAGACATATCGCGTCGTCTCCATACACAGGTACAAATCTGTTGTCAATCTTGTTTCCCATTATCCCCTTTGTGGAGGAAAAAGGTCTAGAAGTTGTGGATGTCTAATGGTCGTATGCGAGCCAGGAATTTCGGTCACTCAATCGACGTTGAACCGTTCGTCAACAACTGCAGCGGGATCAAGCTTGACGTCGTTAACTATTCCAGTGGCGACCGCAACGTCAATTACTATAACCGCGAGAGACTCCTATGGTAACCTAGATAAAGCTGGAGGAAATCAAGGTGAAGGATGTATATCTTTCGCCCGTTTCATTGGGTTTCATCTACATTTGTTGTTTATCCTTTGCTTCCAGTGTTTTCAATGTTTGTGCAATATCGAATTGAGGCTGCATGTTACAGGCCAATTCACATCAACATTGTCGGCTGTTTACACGTCGACAGTTGTGAACGGAATCGTGACTAATGTCGGAGGGTCGACAGGGCAATACTTGTCGACCTATACGGCAACAGGTATTATCGCATGTGCAGAAATTCGAAGCAAATCATTGAACAAAACCTATCCCTATAGAATCTGGCAAGTATTATTTGACAGTTTTGCTGAATGGTAACCACATATATGGCAGTCCATGGACTGTCAATGTGCCAGTTGGTGCAACAGATCCAGGTAATTCAGTGTTTCTCCAAATAATTATTTCATTGCAATTTGCAGAATTGCACAAGTTTTCTGTGCGATCACGAAAATTAACAAACTTTATTTCAGCGACGTAATTTATGAGATCATATTTTCGTTATTTAGTCAAGCGTTAATCTGACGTGACTAGATTTTTTTGAATCATTTATTGGAACGAATTTTGAATTTTGGTATTAGTGAGCACAGCTGTATCTGGTACCGGAATGGCATCATCTGTGGTTGGGGTTCAGGGCATTTTCACTCTGACTGTTAAAGATGCATCGGGCAATTTAAGGGGAACTGGTGGCGATTATTGGTCTGTTGTTGTAAGATTCGCTTGCTCTATCACAACTCCCTGGATGTACAATTTTTAACCCCTGTTATGGTTGTAGTTAACCAAAGGCCTCACAGTCATTACAGCTGGGATTTTGGACAACCAAGATGGCACTTACACATGTAATCGCATTTGCATCGCATCATCTTCATTTGTTGTATATTCTCCATTGTATCTGACTTGATTTCTGACTTTTTCGTTTATAATTGATTGGTGCGGTGGTTCAAATATTTTGAATTGTAGGCAACTATACGGCCACAGTCTCTGGAACATATTCAACAGCAATCACCGTCAATGGTGTTTCAATCGGAGCACCATTCAACATCATTGTCTCTCCAGCTATTGCATCTCCATCTACGACCGCTGTTTCTGGTGGGACGCCTTCAGTTCCAACCTCATCCACTCCAGCGACTTTTACTGGTTAAATATCAACCTTGCTATCATAATTAATCGATATGTAATTACATATACAGTTAACAGCAAAGACGAGTACTCGAACAGCCGATCAACTGGAGGACACTTCTTTTTCGTGTCGATTATCAATAAAGCCAATTCGGTTGTCAGAGGCGCGGTCACTGATTCTGCAAATGGGAACTACATCGTCGGGTAAACTGCATTCGACTTTGTTGTTGGCATATCTCTGTTTTGCGACAGTTGCTCGAATACTAATTTTCAACGGAATTTTAGATATACTTTAGCAGCTGTGGGTCCATATCAATATAATGTGATGTTGGCCAGCGGATCATCGTCTTTGGGCGATGGGCTGTTAGGAAGTTACTACCATAACCGGTGGCTGGATGGTGCGCCCGTAATGACCAGAGTCGACAAATACGTCAATTTCCAATGGGGAACAAATCTAATCACTCCAACTGCAATTGTAATATTTCTTCCATTTAAAACCAGTTGCTGCCATCGAATACAGTTTTTTAAGTTGATTCATTTGAAATTTAAAACCAGTTGCTGCCATCGAATACAGTTTTTTAAGTTGATTCATTTGAAAAACTATAGGATTATGTCTCGATTAGATGGACGGGGTACGTATCCCCATTATACGCTGAACTCTACACCTTTTACGTTGACGTTGACGATCAAGCGCGATTATGGGTTAACGACATTCTTATAATTGACTCTTGGAATGCAGTTGCAGGTAAAACGATTACGTTGGCTATTGCAAATATGTACCGATTTTAACTATAGGAGAAACATCTGGAACCATATCAATTCCGACTGTGACAACCTTATACACGATAACGATGGAATATCGCAAGGCGACTGGCAATGGACGAGCGATATTGAGGTGGTCATCGGCGTCACAGACCAAAGCCATCATTCCACAGGCCCAGCTGTTCTCATCCGCATCACATATATCTGGATCGCCGTTCACTATCACTGTTATAGCATAAGCACATAAACTACATATAATCTTTATAGTTTATTTTCCTACGTCATATGAATCGTCGTCATCTCTGCAAAGAAAACGTTCAGATAGGAAGGGAGACTCTTTCGGAAGAATTCAATTTCGCGAAAAGAGAGAACAATGTCGCAAAAGTTGGGGCAAACATAAACATACGAAGACGTTGAAGATGATGACGACGATGAGATATAAGTTCTATCAATGCGTCTGCGCAACATTCGCCGTCGGCTGCTTCCGATGTTATTCTGAGGTGGGCTCCTAGCTGACTCTGCACGGACATGTCGCTGTCTTCTTGATCGGCGATCACGCTCGATATCTCTCATTGCATCATCAACAATAATAGTGCACCTGAATGGCGATCGTCAATATTCAAAATACTGAATGCAGAATTAATTTCACTACAGAAACTGTCTCAAAAAAACCTAAAAAAAGAAACGAATTGATATTTACACGTTTAACAACATCCTCCGCAACTGTCTTATTGAGCGTCTGCGTCGTTCTTTCTTCTTTTTATCTGGATATTGTTTCTGAGATAGCAACTGCAACGCGCCGGCAATGCTATCACCCTAAAATGAACAGAAAAATGAATACGAGTCGGATCTTAGCTTTGATGGGATACCTGCGCAATAACAAACGAAGGCGGTCTGGATCCAGAGTGGGTTTTCTTCTTCATTTGGTCAACACTTGGCTCAATCAAAATCACAGGTTGTCGGTCATTTTCCGATAAAGTGATACAATGCTCAGCAATTGTCAACGACAGCAGTTTGTTAGTTGTTGCCGATGAGGCATTTCTGAGAATCAATGTAAGTTCGTCATTGGTCACTAAACCTGCACTATTACGCTGTGCTGTAACCTTGATAATTTGACTCGCTAGCATCTTCCATGATCTGCGATGATTTGATTCCTGAAATGTCTACATGATCCTATGACGAACGATTAAAGAATTGGTCCAGTATTGACGGCGACAATACCATTACATAATTAGAGGCACTATCACATGACGTGTCGAGATAGGCTGACCAAGAATCCAGGCCACCTACCGCACCCAAATCACTACCGCGATCCCCCGCAAACGACGATGTCAAACTCTCTGGTGGGCGTAAGAGAGAGGTATCATTACTATACAAACAAAGCCGACTGTTAGAACGGCGAATATTCATGCCAAAACCGTACTGTCAGAAACTGTTAAAACTATTTTCAAGAAATGAACCTCAAAAGTGTTTCCTCTGGCACTGATAGAGCCTCACTATGGTCATAATCAGGGAAACTGATATTACCTAACGTTTGGTTTACGATCAAGAATACGGCGCTGCCGAGGCGATGCAGGTTTTGCTTTTCCTGTTACTAATGAATGGCGATAGAGTGAAAAGTACGAGTCGTACTCACCTGATAAATCCGAATCAGACTGTTCCCCCTTAAATGCTGACCGGGTTTCCAAAACTAGCGCTGGACTTTCCAGATGTTCTATACGATGCTTTCCAGCTCGTGCAGCGCTGACATTGGCCTGTTCCGGTTTACAAGTGAAATATTTTCGGTAAAATGAACGCCAACCTTTAGACATGCTATCGACGGTCGACGAGCAGTATTATCTGATGGCGTATTAGCCTCACCACAGCTCTCAATATTACTGGTCATATGCCTTTGGTGTTGACGTTCAGGGACTGAAACCAGAACAGACTTCGACCTATATGAAACGTTCGAAAACAAGTCAAAATCAACAATAATCCTGTATACCTAATGTGAGGATGTCCATAATATCTGACTCCAAAATCTGATGATCCTTCGGGAATCGAATCCAGTAATGGATTCTCCAGCTGCTCTAAAAGGTCTGGAGGGTCATCTCCATCGTCAGCGTCGTCATCATGCGGGGCACGAGATATCTGCGATATTGAAGATAAGGTGTGAATGTGACGTGATCGATGATTCCACTTGGGGGAGCGCAGAAGAAAACCATCTGTGGCCGATCCACTAAGGGAGTCCTGGATCTCGGCCATTGAAGGGGAAATCAAGGAGTCGCAATCTCTGAGGCTTATCAGTACATTTTGTCAATTATTCCTGAAGTACCTGAATATGGACGAACGCGTGCCCATAAAAACATCTCAAAGGACAAAAACCCGTATAAAATCCACTAACGTGATGAATATCGGCTGAGTGAAAAAGGTATTTAATTAATTACGTAGGTTTGGCTAATGAACCGAAGCGACAATATCGGGGCAAATAGGGATTGGTCTGAGTACTGGCAATGTACTGGCCTCAGTTTGATACAAGGCTTGGAAGATTAATACAAAAATATAAATATGATGTTGTCGCCAAGGGGATGGTCATTTCTGCACAGTGGTTAGTCGAGACTTGAGGCGATATATTGGTCGAAAAGGCTATCTAATAGCTCCATAAACCAGGTTTCTTTTTCAACCCAGTTAATAATCCGACATGTTTCAATGTCTCCTTCAACAAAAATATCAATTTTGAGAGAAAAATCATCATTAGAAGTAAAACCTGTAATTTGAATCATCCTTTCAATTTCTTGTCCGCGAGCGTTGACCATTTCCCTGCAATGTGATCGCAGTCCCGTTGTAATATGTAATACCAGCGATAGATCACGGCTCAACTCAGCAAACCGGAGCCGGAACTGATCCAGGGCCATAGTTTGCGCATCGGATAATTTCAGATGAGACCTTAACTCATCCCCTTCACGACTGCATAACAGCCATAATGCTTCTGCGGGATTGCCGCTACCAAAACAAATTGTGCTCTCCATTAGCTCCAGGTATTCCTCAAACATGTTTTCTCGGGCCCGGCAATTTTTCGTCAACGTTTTTAATAGTGTTGAAAGCGAGTCCTGCCATAAAATCAGTTAAAAGATGGAGCTCTGTTGAAAAAGGCAAAGTTACAGGTTGCGATGTTGGGCTGTGTTTGGGTCGTTGAAGTTGTTCTTGAATCGCACGGATAGTATCCATATGAATAGTTTTACACCTTTCGAGGTCGGTCTCAAACTGCCGCTCCTTGATAACATTTTTAGACAATGATCGTTCATCGTTGAACTGGCCTAAGGTAAATCGTCACTAAGGAACATTTTCTAGAGTGTAAGATTTAACCAGCTACCGTTGATAACGTGGGAAAGTTGAGCCTCCTGAGACGCCAATAACCGCAACTGTTGACTATATGATTGCAACTGCGTCTCAAGATCCGATACATACGCCTTCCTTTTACGTCGTGATCGTCTGGCCCGTTCTAATGCAGTAGTGAATTTAGAATCCGACAAAAAGAATACAAACATCTGTTGAAGCAAACCTGCTTTATTTGCCATCTTCTGTAGAACATCTTTATGTTTATCGGGCACGACCACTGGCAATGCCGGAGGATTCGATGAAGCCGACGATATTTTGGGGAGACAACTGATATTGATTGCAGACGAAGATGGTGCATTATGCGGCATGATCAGTGACGGTTGCCCTTTGGATGGGCTGGAAGTATGATCAAGGTGGCAATCCATATAATCAGCGTGATGCCCGTAGGATAATGGATTGGGCATCCGAGTCGGGGAGCCCGGCGAGGTCGCGCGTTTCCTGTCGAACCACGACCCATGGCCTAGATGACCCTGATTCTCCATGTCCGTCGATGCAGCACCGAGAAATGGGAACACGACGACACCAACGGTGTTAACACCTTTGACGCGGATGTGACCTCCGCAGATGGTAAAGCAACGGATCAACGAGCGCTATGGAAGTTTCACCTTTGGCGTCACAAGTGTTATAGTAGAGGATGGGCGGAACCCTAAGATCACTTCGCTGAACCTGAGCGGACTGCATTTGTTGCGGGTCCACTGTCCACCCAACGTTCACTTGGGCACTGGCGGTGTATAGCGAATACCTGAGCACCGCAGGTTTTTGCAGATGCGAGATGGGATGATCTGGCGGCGCGTCACTCTTTCCGGGGGGGGGGGGGGCTCGATGACGAGGGTCGTCCGGTCGTAAATATAAGATCCACATGACGTGTAGCGATGCCCAATAACTCAATCCTTGCCTTAATTGGAGTGTTTTGTTTTGCTTCTGTGGGACTTGATTTGTGAATTCACGTTATGGTGGAGCCATGTCTCTTCGCAACATCGACTGCGACAGTTTTGAAAATAAATAATCTCTGTCAACATCTCGGTTTTTATGATTACGTTTTCGCCTTCGAATACGTTGTGGTTGCTCCGGCAGAACCTTCAGCCGTTCTTGAATATCATTGATGTTGTGAAGCAAAATTCGAAAAGTGATACCTGTTAACCGCAGCTTCGAAGTAGGAGCCGCACGTGTCGTTAAAGAGTTTCTTCCTTCCAAGCTCCAATATGGTTCTTGAAGTTATTCCAGTATATTGTTGAACAAGGAAACCAGATCTGTATAATTCAGCAGCCTAAAATTGCCAGCGAACACCAGGTAGTCGCTTATAGAGTTTTAAGACTGACGCCGATCACCCGTCGATGCCGGTTTGCGTATTTAACTGGTCCAAACTTGTAATTTTTTTCAGATATTACACTGTTCGCATTTTATTACTATTTCCAAAAAGGAAGCCCCAATTTTACAGACGTCTGTCTTTCGCCACTGCAATGTGGCAATCGATCGACGGCTCACGAAATTCACGATCATCAAGATAGTCACCGACATCAATACTGGTATCGAGATCCAATAATGTCTCTAGAGCAATATTGCTGGACGGAAGGCCGGGCAAGCGTTTAACCTGAAACAATATCGTTAATGAATCTGTTTGGTTTGAGAAAACTCAGATACAACCTGAGATAGGATGGCCATGTCCATTTGGGCGATTCGGGAAGTTCCGCTTCCATACAAATACTCAAGTTCTTGTAGATGCCCTTGAAGGGTGTCTTTTATCTTTCAGAACCGAACTTCAATGATATGACAAAACCTGACGACACATATACCTGGGGTTGCAATTCCGGGAGTGATGATAAACCACCATTGTATAAGTTTCCGACAGGGAGGGAGTCAATAGTTCGGGTAGCAGTGCCGATGGTAGGGGCGTCAGGTCCAATACGAAATTCCATGGTCAGCAAGAGCAATATAGGAATGACCGTGTTCAATACACCTTGTCTAACTTCAAACACGCAGCCAAACATACGCTTGTATCATTTTACATACACATAGGTGTACAGCGACTTGACTGTTGATGCCCAGTTTGGTGGTTGCAACAAACAGGCTGCGTCGGGTTTCGCTTAGTGATTACGCGCTGGAAACTCGTCCAAAGACCCGAATCCACCAGCATTTGGATCAGCATCGCGCTATATGTTAGGCTCCTTACCGATATTTTAAAAAAAATCGCCGTCGGTCAACCCTAGGCAACAAGGCAATGAAATTAAAATGTAAGGTCAAGCCCTGATATGTGAGGGATCCAGCAACTGATGGATCAGCGACCATTCCTCAAATTGATCCGTTACAAATGAGGTAATTGGGGCGAAATCTTAAACCAAGAAAGTCGATTGAAAGTCGGCTTTAGCGAGAAGTAAACTTCACATGCATCGATGAATTCATAATAAACACGATCGTTAAAGTCAAAAACGCAGAATCCGCATTATTTTATTCGCGCAGAGCCGGTCGTCATGACAACGGAAATGGCACGACAACATCACGATTTTGGAACGATTCAGCAAGTAGTGAACGGTCTAAATCGATAACATTGGTATAAAATACAAAGGGTCTAGCTAAAAAGGTAAATGATTTCGTTGAAAAGAGTGCATGTCTGCTATGCTGCAAACTTGTTATTTATAGGAAGTTTCTTTGAGAGTATTTCATATCGACTATCGTCATAAATATCATGTAGAGAGGGATCCGACTCATCCTTGACATAGCTAAATAACATCCATACAAAAGCTCAAAATACTTTAAAACAGATCGCTGATTGCAGTACCTCAAACTACGATAAAGGTTCAATGCAGCAGTATTGGTTTTGAAAACAGTCAAGCAAACTTTCTCCATTGACAGTTTACAACCAGCTAATTCAATTGTCTGCATGAGCATCTAAGCCAATCATTAGCACCAGGATAAATACATCTAGGATTTGCGTTTACAGTACCCTTCCAAATCTGATTCCTCGAACCTTCTCGACGAGCTGCAATTCGTACACATAGATTTGCGGAATATCCTCCTCTGAATCAAAGCGAATATGTGCAAATGCAACAGGATCTTGGGCTGAATCCTGGGCAATGATATACCGTGCTTCATGATCCTCCAATTCCGCACGTTTTTTCTTATCATTCCACTTCCACTCCTGACCGCCTACAGACAGCTCACAAACACGACAATGGTGACTGACCAAGAGATATTACAATGATCGTATTGCGTCCGCATATTTTGACGTGTTAAATCCAGTGCCCAAGTTATCTGCTTTGGAGAGAGATCGCATCTATGGTAGTACTTCAAGCGCAAACTAACACCGGATCGGCAAAACTGCGAAAACGCTGGTATGTACTGAAATATATCCTGGCACTGCCGCGCCGCAGTGACAGCTGCCATACGTGATTTCATTGTTAGCGATTTCGATAAGCCTAGCGAGAACCCAACGCCCTGTAACAGCAAATTTGTTCACGATAACGTGGACTTGTGTGCTGCCTGTGTCACGAAATGCTGGGCCGACCCTCATCCACGGACATTTCTATCAACGTTTTTCTGGGTTCGAGGGTGGTGTGGAATACAGGAAGTTGCGGTAAACACATAAAAGTTCGAAAATCCGATGTTTGAAATCCAAGTTCAGGAAGC
>OUQQ01000439.1:0-17523 GCA_900404475.1 Spongospora subterranea | reverse complement strand
ATTAAGAAGAATTCAATGATGGCCTTGGAAGTTCTGAAGCAGCGAACGCAGGATGCACTGAGCTTTGATTGTGCAGAACCATCAATGAGACCTTTATTTCCGAACATTAAAAAAAGGTGCGTGAGACCTTTATTTCCGAACGGAGGGAGTAGTCATTAATGGTGTGATCAAATGGAGAGATGTCGTCCGACACCGTCATCGATTGACCGGTTACAAGAAGACCACCTTCAAGGTTCAGATCAGTGTCGAATGACGATGTCGGGCTGTCTAGCGATAGAAATCGGGCAGCCGACGCCCCCTGGTACATGCGGGGGTTAGCCAAACCAGACTTACCTGATACAGTGTGCAGTTGTACAGCAGACATGCCGATTCGGGACGGGCTACTGGCTTTAAATGCCCTATTAATAGTGTGCCACCGTTGCGGCATATCTCATGTCAGAGTCAGCCATGTGCCTATTGTGTCAAGTGGAGCCCCGTCAGACTACGCCATGAGCATGACTGGTCCCAGTCGAACCTGAGGGTCAAGGAGGGTTGCGAAAGGCCGCGGACCTTACATGATTGAGCGTTCAATCTAGTTGGGCTTCCTGCCTAGCACTGCATTCGACCAAGCTTTTATTCGTCGACGCGAATTATCCCATACGACATTGGCCGAGGTTTCAGTCTGCATTAGGTTTAAAATGGGTGCTTCTTGGACGAAGAAGCGGTCGATGCGACAAGCGGAGCGTCAAGCGAAAAGTCAAGTGGTAGCGTTCAACGCGAGCTTGTCTGCCATTAGCCAGGCAGATTCTGTAGACGTCTTATTCGAGAGTGGCAGCACTGAAGCTACGAAACTGTCTGTGAATGATTTCGAGCTGTTATCTGTGATCGGTAGCCCAAAATCAACACTGCGTTACGCGTTTCTTTACCAACAAACCATTTTTCAGGCAAAGGGTCATTTGCCAAAGTTTTACAAGTGAGAAAAATTGACAGTGGCCAGATATATGCCATGAAGATCCTGAAGAAAATGACTGTGATTCAACGTCGTCAAATAGCACATACAAAATCCGAAAGGAGGGTGCTTGAGAAAGTGGTGAAAGGACATCCGTTCATTGTCAGTTTGAGATTCGCGTTTCAATCGCCCACGAAGCTTTACCTAGTTTTGGACTATTTCAACGGTGGTGAGCTCTTTTATTGGCTAAAACAAGAGGGTCGATTCAAGGAAGACCGCGCGCGTTTCTATGCGGCGCAGATTGTTCTGGCTCTGGAGCACCTTCATCAAGAAGGCGTCGTGTAAGACATCACCATCAAGCCCTGTTTTGTCATTAAGAAGTGAACCTATTGCTTTGCAGATATCGAGATTTGAAACCAGAGAACATCGTTTTGGACACGAAAGGCTACTTACGAGTGACAGGTAAACAATTTTCTGAACCGTTCTAGGGGCGCCATTTGAGGTTTCGCTAGATTTCGGCCTTTCGAAAGCGCTTGAAGCTGGTCAAAGGGCGTTTTCGTTTGTTGGGGTAAGCTTCTTCATTGTCATCAAAATAGTTTCATCATACTGATTGGTTTCTATTTAGACTTCCGAATACTTAAGGTATTGCTCGTTGATTCGAATGCGAATGTTTGCGAGCCCTCAAACCTGTTTTCTAGTCCCGAGATTCTGATTGGCAAGGGTTATGACCATTGTGTAGATTGGTGGAGTCTTGGCACATTGCTGTTCGAAATGCTGGCAGGCCTTCCGCCATTCTACACCAAGTCTACGACGACCATGTACGACAAAATCCTTCATGGGACGATTGTGTTTCCGAAGCACTTCTCGGAGTCGGCCATCGATCTGTTGACTGGCCTGCTTCATCGCGATCATAATGACAGATTCGGCCATCACGGCACCGCTTCCATCAAATCGCACGCGTTTTTCGAAACAATTAACTGGGAAGCGTTGTACCGACAGGAGCTCGTGGCGCCATTCTTGCCACCGGTGGCCGGCGGATCGTTGCTTGACACCTCAAACATTGACACTGAATTTACAGCCGAGAACCCCTGCGATTCCCCGGTGGATATGCGAGCCGGCCCCTATAATGGGCACAACTTCGATTTTACTGGTTTCACGTATACTGAGAATACCACAAATCCTCACCGATAATCGTACTCGAATAAATATTTATTAGATGTATCTGGAAGGTACTGTAAAGCGAGTTTTTTCTGAAGATATTATCGAACGAGAAACTGTTGCACCCGTCATCAATAACCGATGAGTTTTCCAAGGTATCAAGTTGAAGCCACAAATTGGTTACCTGAACAGTTGGCTAACAAGCGATATAAGGTGCTCCTTCAACAATGATTATCAACACGCTGCTAATAATGAAAATGTTATCGGAAATGTATTCATGATTTCTGGATGGGGTAGAGTAAAACAATATAAATAGGGAAACAAGGGATTAAAACTTGCCATGAGTGACCCCGGTGTCTTGAACGTCTGCATCAGGAATTTGAGCACGAATAATCACCGAGTCTTTCGAAAGTATGGTATCGTTGGCCGTATTCAAGACGGCGCCGCTCGCTTCCAGCCAAACGCGACACGCATGTAAATTGTCTCCGAACCCAAGCATTTCAGAGACGGCGCCAACCGGCAATGTCGGGCGATGACCTGCTACAATCCGCAACAGCGCCTGATATCGTACTAAAGGAAACAAATGACGAATAATCTGAATTGACAGCAATGGCGATCGATTCGCCAAATTAAAGAACAGCACATAATCACATGCTCTAAACGCGCGCAACACTGAAATAGCGTGAGAAGTTGAAGGCTTGGCACGATCAGCTGCGGTTGTCTCGTGTAATAATAATGATATGCTCATTGGATCATTGGTTAGCAAAAGATAAAGAATACGATATGATAGAAACTCGTCGCTGTTAGAACCTGAACCGCATCCACCATGGTCGTACAGCCTGAGGATAGTCAAGATAGCGAATACGGTCAACAGATAATTACTCACTCGCTAAGCTGCGTCTGACATTGATTGTATTCACTGAGATCATCAACCTCAAGGCAAACACGAGCATTGGCTTCATAAGCCTCAATGGTAAAATCTGTCATTATATGCTGAATTGTTAAATCTTGCCTCAGGCTCTTCATCTGCTCCCAAAAATAAAGATAATGTCTATCCTCGTTCCATTTTGATATTATGTGATTGAAAGACTTCTTCAAAACAGACACAGGGCGAACCGTTGAAGGATCAGGGGCCTATAATTTTGATGATAGACTGACAAAGTGATCGGAGACAGCAAGTGATTACCGACGTCAGACGAAGATACTTTTTCTCGAGCTGGGAACATGTACCGCAAATTTTTAATGCTTCCCAATCCAGTTCTATATCTGCATCGGCGGCATCCAAATTCGCTTTACCGGTGCTAAACGTCAGTCGCGAGTTGCCAACGCGTCGCGTAGTTGTCCCCGCATCGTCAACATCCTGATTGCGACGTAATATTAACGTTACGTTACGAGTGCCTGCAAAAACGTTACCATAGAAGGACCGAATCTGGCGCTGCGCATGCGCACGGCCGGGTCGTTTGTCAGAAGGTTCCTTTGATGATTATTGAGCAAAGGCTTCTTCACTGCATCTGAAACGTCGGCGTTCAACTGGCCGATCGCCTCCTGCTGTTTCTTTAGCTTTTTCTGCTGCTTTTTTGTCAGCTTTGTTTCTAGCTTCCGCTTAGACGGTGGCGAAACTACCGCAATCTGAAGAAACAGCACATTAGCCTCCAAGTAACAATAATATTTCGAGCAAAACATTTTGGGTCGGTATTATTGGCAAAGGAAGCGATTCCCAGTTTTGCGTCCAAAGGGAGCCATTCTCCTTGGCCGTATGTATTTTTTGCTTGAGAAGTTTCTGCATGATGATTTAACAAAATAATAATTCTGGCGGCTGAAGAGTGGCAACCTGAATCTCCGATTTTTCTAGATCGGATCGGCATTGCAGAAATGCACGCTCCACGTATTTCAGCAACGATGGAGGATACGCATCCGATTGTCCAGATTGCGGCTTCGGTTGCGGTGGAGTTGGCGGCTGCGGCAACTATACAGTACAGAATAAGCGAATATGCGAGAGACATTATTGTTGAAACAAATGCAGTCGCGTACTGTGTGGCATCCTTTCCGATAAATCAACCACACTATTGAGTTTTGAAACCGATTAAAACAACAAATAAAACATCGAATCAAACACAAAACCGATTTGTACTTTGCTGAATTTTGATGTCGGCGCGGCTTGGGCACTTCTCACAGGTGTACTGGGGCGATGTGAATTCGCTGGAGGTGCCGGTGCAGTTTGAGTTCTAACTGGTTGGGCCGATTGCGCCTTTGACAGCAATTCAGCATAAGTTAAACCACGTCCCGTCGGTGGCGGGAGATTTGGTCTGGCCATTGATGTCGCTGCTGTAATGCAGGTCAGCATAATTTCGCAGGTGAGGCCATGACCGAGATTTGAAAACCTGTATGCCAAGGAGGGGCTGGATAATGCGCTTGTGAGGTCTTTGGAGGAGGAGGAGTTTGCGACTGATTATTTTGTGGGTAGTATTGAGCTGGAGAGCATGGCTGACCAAACCCATATGGAGATGAATATTGCTGACGCCCTTGATCATAAACAGTCCTTTGAAATGATATTTAAAACGAATAAAATGAGAAGAGAGCAGAAAATGCATCCTAACCACTGCGTCTGAGGCGGATAAACATACGATTGTTGCAGAGGGGGGTATTGTGCAGATGGAGGATAGCCATATGCATGCTGACCGGCTCCAGTGTAGGTGTATTGACTAAAAATCAGTATTGCACATGAACAATTGATACATGAACCAAAACCAGAACATGTAAGTAGCGATGAACTTCAAACAGCGTGTTGAATTTTGGAATAAATCGACCTGTTGGCATGATACTGCTGCTGAGCCTGAAGCTCTCGTATACGGCGCTGGCTAGCCTCGAGCTGCTTCTGTTGCCAATTCATCCGACGGAATCAGGAGTGCTGATTAACCGGCGCGCTCAATGCCTATGGCTGCTCATAAAAAAGCCGCGCCAAGCCCGGGTGGGTTTCGGTGATCGCCGAGTGCCGCCCGCCTTGCCTAACGCAGATCAATTCTCTTCTGGGTTGTATAGGAGAGGTTGGTTTCCTGGTCTAGCGCTCGCCCTCGTTATTAGGTGATTGATCACTGGTGTCAACAAATCTCATCGACTCTCATAAACTCCGACAGACTCTATGTCAGTGAACATATATATCACTGGACACATCTGATCATCGCGACGTTTTGGTAACAAAGTAACGTTCTCCCTTTGTTCCGGCGCTTTTTCGCTCATGGCCGACGTAGAGTCCTCACGTTGGCCATGAAAATTGTTAGGCACCACCCAGCTATCCGCTTGGTTTCGTTGTGTATGGGCTTGGTTTCGGTGTATAATGGATACGCGGTTAAAACAGTTGGTGAACGTAGATATATGCACATACAGATATGCGATTTATTCGATCAGCGCCTCCTCATCTTCGTCATTGGTTTCTTCTGAGGGCATAAATTATCGTCCGAACGACCTCCGACCAAGAAATTTGCAGGAATGGCGGGAGTGAGCTTTATTACCGCGCTGCTTGAACGACGAACAGAAATAAACCAATATGGAAACCATCGGATAATTCGCATTTGCTATATATATCGTGATGGCCCCTGATGCTTGATCGCGTTTTGCTGATTTAGTAAAGGGCTATTCAAAAAATGGCTCTTGAAGATTCCCTTGAGAGACTTTCTCGATTAACAGGACATCAATGTCGCTCTGGAACCAGATCAGATATAATGTTAAAGACCTCTGTATCACCTCTGTCGCCGAGCTCGTATTTTTTTGTTTCCGATATCAGTTTCGCCTTTTTATCCTAAAAACGTGTTCTGCTCCCTTGAATCTTCAATTTCCTTGAGACGATTTTGGTCCGATACCGAATCATGGGTCATTTCTGGCGGCCATCGCTATGCCCCATCCAATTAGTGATGTCCAGCTCAGTTTCTTCAACTAGCTGATCTCATGGTTCGGTAGTGCATATCGCTTGTTGGCCATCGACACGCCAATCGTGGTTAATGAGTCAACTTGGTGTTCACTATATTGGTGATTTAAACACAGAATGACTCAGCCATTCCCATTATTATATTATTGTTATTATTCTAATCCACCCCCCGAACTGCAAATTTATCATCTGAATATTCATGAAGTCTATTATATATTCGGTCATCGTCGTCGCCATATTCTCATTGGCCAACGTCAATGCTGAGTTATCTGTTGTCCAAATGATCGCGTCTCACAACGCTGCCCGTGCTGAGCTTGGTTTGGGGCCGGTGTCGTGGTCGGCAACGCTGGAGGCGAACGCCGTTGCAGCCGTCAATCTGTGTCCAACCGCCCATGATACGACTGAGCCCTCAACAGATAATTTGGCATGGGGCTGGCCAACGCTGACAACGCCCGACGCATTCAAAACGTGGTATGATGAGAGACTGTTCTACACGTTGGCAACGAACACTTGTCAACCCGGCAAAGATTGTGGCCATTACGTCAATATTGTATTGTCATCGTCGTTGAGAATGTTTCACATCACGCGCTGACCAGAGTGGTTTGCAGATTCGGAACAATGAGATCGGTTGCGCCATGCGCCAATGCCAGAACATCATCGGTCAACCTGTCGTCGATACGTTCTCCTGTCGTTACTCGAATGCGGTCGCGACGACAACCCAGCCAACGCCATCGCCTAGCACATCGGCGCCGCTTGCACCAACATCTCTCAATTCGTCCTCAGCATTGCCCACGCCACAGCCGTCTCCATCTTCCCCAGTGACCTCGTTGTCGATGTCGCCGTCTTCCTCAATGGCGACGCCTGTTCCAACGGGAAGAAAAGGGAAGAACTCGACTGACATCGGAGTAGATTGCGCCACCGAGACCAGGTTGGCACCGGGTCCAATCACGATCGGATCGCTACTTAGGAACTCCAGCGGTATTGTGGTCGGGTTCGCCGATCAAGGTCGTCGGTATCCGCCGGCCAGTAAGCCGAGCTGGAGATCGATCCCGTCTCGAGCGGCGAGGCTGATCCCATCGTCGTGGCGTAGGTACGACCATAGTCAGATCCATGATTGCAAATGAGGAATCATCTTATTATTACAATTCACATTTACCTTATTCTTAAATACCACCAGCGATCGTCTACAGGTTGTCAGTATTGGCCAATGTTATCAACTACGTTTTGAATATTGCACAACTCATATACTCTACGAAATGCGAAGTTATCGCAACTCTCTTCCATGATCATGTCGAGAATAGACAACATGGCGTTAGTTGTAGTAAAGATTCGATACAATATAACGTGCGGCTTGACGGCCACGATGAACGCTGAGCGCTATCACAATTGTTGTGAAATACGCGGCGCGTATAAGCCGTCTCTGATGATCCGACAATTACTTGACAGTCTGTTCTGCCAAAATTAGATGATAGGTGGATCTGATACCTCTGCTATGCTGTCGTTAAGGACACTTACTCTCCCCACCCTTCGTTCGTTCATATGCATGATGAGGGTCGATCGCTTATCGAACTCAGCTTTCCTGCCACTCAGATTCAGGTCCTTGGATGGCCTTCATGACGCCAATTGTGGTCTCGCTTGTAGCCAGCTGTTCTTCTGCTCCTTTGTGCCTGTAAAGCTTTCTGGGCGGCGGTTTGGCTGTGGCTTGGCTGTTGCTGACGTCTCCTGGATCCATACATAGGCTTTTTGTAATCGCAACAAATACGATTTGAGGACACAGACGGATTCCGTTGTTTAATCTGAGATGGTATTAGCAGTATACTGAGCCATCCAGGAAACACTGGATACACGAAAGGATGTTCATCAACAGCGTATTCGCTAAAACATGGATAGGCTATAGATCAAACCATACAATTTCATAATAAAGGTTGGCGCAAACGCTGCAAAGTGGCACCACAATGTGTGTTCTGGGAGTCGTTGTACCAACTCTATAATTGCTTTCCAAAGTGCAAACTTAACAAACTACTGTAATTGGAAAAATTTCGAGTTTTTATTGTTAATCATCGGCAGCCAGTAGAATGCGAAAGATTACGGCATGAGTACAGGTGGGGGGTGGTCGGACGGCATATGTAGGTACCGCTAGACCAGATGGCGCCATTTTCTGAATCGGATCAGACCAATAACGATGCAGATCAACGTCAATTACTGGAATCACTTCGACGACAACCGGTGTTGGTTGATGACGACAATGTCCATCGACTTGAGCAGATGAAGTTGTCAAATCCCGACCTGTAACTCCCGATGCGATTGTGGATATATCTCCTGACTTGATCATGGTATTCAGGAGAACCGCCTCAATCCCTATCTGCTCCAAATCATTATCTCATCGTATCCTTTATCTGACTCCAGATCCTAATCCGGAAGAAGAACCGCACCCGCGACAATTACTGAAACGGCGGGCGGAACTGGTCAAACAGCTTCAGGAAAGGCAAACTCGGTAGGCGGGGGTGTATATTCATTCGATGGGTCGAACGTCAAATATGATGATAGAAAAGTAGCGTTGGACGAATATATTGACGTCCTACATCGCTATAATGAGATCAAGGACGTAGCACAAACCATGTTGGGCAGATTGGCTGAAAACGAACGGGTGGCAAGCAGAACTCTTTATGCCAGATACGGCCTCGATCCAGATACTGACTGAACTTATAAAAAAAAACATCAAGATCGTAACATTCTTAACTGGTTTAAAACCTCACAACAGAAATGATTGGTTCAAAACTTCACCACAGAAATGATTGGGCAATAACACAAAGAGATGAGCGGGTTTTAAGCTTTACAGTTTACTAATTAATAATGATAAAAAATGTTTTGTTATCAGCTGGGTGAGAGCTGCGAATAATTAACCATGGAAAGGCGGGGAGGTCATAGGGCGATCTCTGTTGATTCCACCAGCGATTGGTGGCACACAGAGCACGATGATGAGCTGCCATCAGCCGGTGCTCCACATACAGGGCAGTTATGGGTCGACACCAGCCGACGACATTCGCGTCTCCACGTGTCGACTTCCTGTTCGCGGACACTCGATAAACTCGATAAACGGGCGTTCTCCACCTCGAGATGTTCCAGTTTCGCCAGCAACGACCGCAAATCGCCGGAAGGCGGGGCGATGACAGGCGACGATGATCTCGACCTGGGCTGGCGCTCGGGAAGTGCAGACACAAACGGCAATGAACTGACGCTCGGCTTCCACGTTGGAGCGGTCGTCGTCAATGGCTGTTTCCAGATATCAAACGATGCCTGCGACGAAGGATGCTGAAGCTCGTCCGGTCTCCTGGTGAAACTGGCGCATTCGTAGGCTTGAGTCGATTGCCAGATCTGATTCCCGTTCATGATTCCGGCCAATGGCGGTGGCAGATTGAACCGCTGGCGGGTACGCGAGGACGACGACGCCTCATCCGACGACGACGACGTGATTCCTTCATAAACGTCGGTGAGAAGCGGCGACGTTGTGCCCGCAGCGGAACCGTCTGGAGATTGGGACTGACGCGATACTCTGGCGACAGAACTGGACATGATGGCGGCGGCCATGGTGACAGAAGCAGCAGATGGGCGAATCGACGCAATGGTCGGGGTTCGTGCCATTCCGGATCCGGATTGAGCTATATCTTGGTCGAATGTGGCCAGCGCCCTTCCCTGCCTCTGCATATCGGCGATCCCATGAGCATGAGTGCACAATGGGCCCCAAGTGCATCGTGACGGATCCTGTTCGATATAGTTATTACAGGGGCTCGTCTTGTAGATATTGGGATGATACATCTGCTCCAGCAGTGTATGAGAATATCGACAGGAATCGCCCTCAGGGCACCGCGATGGATCACGCCAGTTCTTCGTGGCACTTCCCGATTTCACAAACGGGCAAGGCTGCTCGGAATACGAGAAAAACTTCGGACAACGACGTCGCTCTTTCAGGTTGTGAAAGCGTTCACACGTCCTGGGGCAGCTTTTCTGAGGGCAACGATCGGTTTTATAACACAGCATATAGAATGCTGGACTATCCCTGGTTATACCCAACTCAACATCAGTCGCCAGAGTGATAGCGTTGGCGTTGGCTGTCGAATGCACTTTGAGGAAGGAGCGCTCAGCGGCGCTATGGCACGGTGTCGGGTAACGCAACTCCATATGGCCATGGGCTTTGGCGCAATGCTGACCGAACCCGGTACAGACGCCGGAAGAGGATAGCATGTGTGGGCAGAGCTGGGTCTTATAGACTAATGGGTGGTAGATCATCTCTTCAGTGCTATGTGCATATCGACATTCATCGCCTTGAGGGCATCGCCGTTTTCCATGAAGCGTTTGCACATAACGGCAGCGAGTCGGCGCGTAGTTGTATTCGTCGTTCGAGATGAGAACCGGCTGGCGTCGAGTATGTTTCGAATGGCTATCGAAACAAGCGTAGGAATCATTAGGGCAAGATTTGTCATTATGTGTAGCACATATGTGTACTCGAAACTCTTGCATATACCGCTCGTGTTCTGGCTGTTCGCACAGCATCATTGAATGACAATATCCACGTTCCTGGCCCGAATACTGATGCGCCAGCGATGAGACAGAATACGCGTCGTTCTTCATATACGCTGCAGAATTCTCGGGAGCGAACACTGCCGAGGCCGCGTTGAGGGCGATATCTTCCGCTTGAAAAAGTTGATCTTCGTATGGTTCGCCCAAGGTGTTGAATTCGTGATCAATTCTCACTAATGGATCATCATCGGGACTGGAAAACCTCCCTTGATTCCTGCATACTGTATTTATGATATCGGCCACGATCAATGCAGCGCTGTCCTCAACGTCGCAGTCCGAGGCTTTCGATGAAGTTTGCGAGCATTGGCTACTGTCGTGATCGATAGTCGTATTGACACCTTCTATTGAATCATTGGCGGCATCGTCCCCACGATCATCTCCAATGGATATCTCAACGTTATTAGCCATCGTAGCTATTTCCCCATCCGTTTTCCCAGGGCGACTCCGAGTCCGTACTCGACGAGACCTCCCCGGCTTTCCGGTCTCGCTCTGTCTGGAATCGCCGACCGAGCTATTCATCGCTGGCTGGGGTGAGTATGACTAGTGGGGGAAGAGAGCGGGTTTTAGAGTAGTATCTGTACTGTTCGTATTGTTCTGGTGCTCTCTTTTGTGTGACTGCAATTATATCACTCGACCACCTTTTTCTATCACTCTGTCCCACTTCTCGCTCTCTAGTACCAATAAAACTCGGTGCACAGAATCCCTCTGGATTCAGTCAATATTCAAGCTCTGTGTCAATTTGTTTACCAATGCGAGAAATGACGACTCCGGGTCAGTGAAATCTTTAGAAATTCGTCCTGGTTCCAGAAAAGTCCGGGTTTAGACCGGTAACTGCATATGGCGAGTCGCGGGTTTTTGCGGACCATTCTTTGGGTGATTGTCGGCTCGCTCGGGGTCCGTAACGATGCTCTAATTTTCTCGAACGGGATAGAACGAATCCAAGTGTTATTATAAAGCTACTGTTTTGTCAGTTGTTCATAATGTTCGGTATTATTCTCGTTTCTTTGGTTGTGGAACAACGATTGTCGCGGCTGGCCTGTTCGCAAAGATGGCATTTTCACGGTTCTGGATAGCCCAATAATTACAACAACGGTACCATGTTCTCGCTAATTCGCAATTACCTCGAAATTGAATTACATACAACATCGGAATAATTTTGCTTTATGTAGGTTTCACCTTTTTCATATCAACCAGAAGTATTTTTCTGAAAATCGACTGCGTTATCGCCATGTAACATCTTGATTTTGTGTTTCTTTCCGGCCCTTGAACTCACAAAACCTTGCGAACGCTTCCCCGTTGATCAATTGAGGAAAAAATTTTACTCCCTTCTAGATGGAAAACGTGTGAGGATTGGATCGATTTGATATCCATCGCTGGCAAGATACCGGACTACATGGCGTCTAAAATGCTATCCAAGCATTTCGAAAAAAAAGTACTTAGTGTTCTCCATTGTCAACCGACCATGCCAAGATCGACAAGACGGCGAAAGGATATTCGCTCGCAGGTCTGGGATCAGATAGACGCACTCGAAAGGAAAACCAGGTGTGAGTTCAAGAACTATTCAGTATCCAGCGCCGGCAAGATATCGGACTACAAGGCGTCCAAATGAAATCCGAACTTTTTCGAAAAAGGCTCGAAACGAATCTGTAATTAATTCATTGGCAGAAAACAGGAGCTGTTTCTGAACTTGAAAGGCAGCAAGCTCGTCGATTTGCAGCCGTCGACACTTGTTGATACTATTCTCGTCTGCACAAGACATAAATTCGACAACCTAGTTGAGTCCTGCAGCCGCCACTCTTCAACTATTGACCTCGATGATTTGATTAGCAGATTGCAAGATCCCCCGTCAAGAAACCAGAAATTGCTTTCAAGACGTTCACGATTGTTTGCTATTTCTGCAATAGGTGCACTTCGGTGGATACTGAAAAAACATCCCCATCTAAAACAAATTTTCAAGGTGTCAAGCAGGAGAAATCTGGGTCCAACACTGATATGATTCAACTTACTTTGACATAAGCAAGCCAGCCAAAACAGTTTCCAGTCATCATACAGCCCGATAAACATGTGGGAACTCTTCTTCCATCTTGTCTCAGCACAGTAAAACCACGCCAGAAAAGCATCAGTCTATTGACAGTTGCTGATCGGCGACAGAGCATCCTCAAGCCAAATTAGGTCAGATCGTTTCCAGGCTTCCCAGGGAGTCTCAACGCGTCTTCTGAATCTGAAATGGAACCTAACTGTAAGAGTTCCTGTTTTACGTCTTTCGTGCTAGAGTCTACCAAGTTTTTTTTAGCCTCACACTGGATTCATCAAATGCCATTATCGCCAATCTTGAAATACATCACGCTGAATGATGATTTTTCCAAACTCTGTTACAGGAAATATTACAGATACCCTTTATTACCAATCCCTTTCTCATTCTCGTCTTTCCAATTATCCCAAGCGCGTTTCTTGTAGGTTCCAGCTTCGTCGGCGCTATCGTCTTCGGACTCATTTTTCCTGATGGAGGCGTTTAATGCGTTTTGCTCTCTTTGTTTAGCTGCTGCAATTTCTTGATCTGCGAATTCGTCCAGGGACATTGTAGGCAAATTACGGTTCTGAAACACCTCGGACATCAATCTTTGACGCCGCGTTAGACAATCGTTTGTTGAAGACGATGGCGTTAATACCGAAACCGAAAGATCATGATTAATTCGGAATGAATCACATTTCCTGCGAGGTTCGCCTGCGGCGTTCAATTGGGCATATTTCTCGGGATCAGCGGCGACTAAACCGCGATGCTCCAGCATCTCTAACTCTTTTTTGTTAAGAGATACGGCGCCAAAAGCGTCTCTGACAGAATTTTCTAACTGTAATACCCAGCATTCTCGCTCGATCTCTTCCATATCATCGGTTTGATCGTCTCCTTGTTTTCTCTTGCTTCTGATGAAGTTGACCGTTTCGAGGCGCAACTGTATCTCTTTTTTCCTTTTTAGACTCGCGATTTTATTCTCGCGTGTGGCGGTCCCGTCATTTTCATCGATTACAGGGGGAATGTAAATCTTCCATAATTTACACTGGCGAATCAACTTGAATAAAATATAGTTGCAATCTTCAATCGCTTGTTTGCGTTGTTGTAGATCGTGCTTCTTCAAAAGGGTCATGGCATGAAAATATTTTGCCAATGCAAACTTCAAATGCGA
The DNA here is from genome assembly GCA_900404475.1 of Spongospora subterranea. NCBI lineage: Eukaryota > Endomyxa > Phytomyxea > Plasmodiophorida > Plasmodiophoridae > Spongospora > Spongospora subterranea. The sequence continues at coordinate 3,755 of OUQQ01000439.1, read as the reverse complement.
TGTCGGGATGTCGTCAAGGCTCTCATTATCCGAAAACAGCCCCTCAGATTCAACGATGTTTGCAAGGGTTTCCCATTCGCCTGTGCGCTCAGCTTCGGCCCAAAGATCCGCCAACGACAACGTCATCCCCAATCGACTCGCCGAAGATAAATGACCAGAACATCGTAATGGGTTGCGCCTGTACTGTAGTCTCACTCTCCGGGGCAGCCCCTGTCGTGATCAACAGGAAAGGCGGTGGCGAAATTTGGATTGACAACTGACAGATCGATCTGCTGATAGGTAATTCCTGAACAGGCGTCTAAAATTTTGACACAGGTTTCGGGAATTCCAAAGCAGCTTAGTTCGTGATGCTTTGATGATTTAGTCTCGGTAGTATCAGAGCAAAATGCACACTTTTTCAAACCACAACTAATGTTTATACTGGTTACTGTCAAGTTCATGTTGTACTTTTGGCAAACGACTAGGTCCCGATCGCAAAAGCGGAAGAGGCGGCTGTCCTCGGGTCGTGTTATAAATTCCTCAATAATCAATTGCCTTGGTGAAAACACTGAATCCGTGATAAGCCTACGCATCTGAATACGCTCGTCATGATATTGCATTGCTCTTCCTCAGACGAACGCCTTTTCAGGTAATATGGATCCACGCATGCGAATTTGCAAGGGAATGGGGCGTGAACAATGTTTGCTGACTTCCAAACACAATATTTCCTGATCGCCAGCCCAAAAAAACTGGCAAATCATGCTGAGCACGACAATTGCACACGGCCGTGCAAAACGGTTTATTACGGTATGCTGCCATGTAGTTTGCTCCAGCCAAAAGAGAGGCGACAATACTCCTATACTTGATCGAAACAGGTTATGTATGTCAGGCTATGCAACATTCATGTCAACGTGGCTTCGATCCTAACTCTTGCTCGAAAATGACTCTTGCCGTACTTTGGCCCTGTTTAAATTCCGTATCAAGATGAAGCCTATTGCCATAATTATCGTCAAACGCCCTGCTTTGATTAACAACACTCATCGCTCCGTTTCCTTTTCAAAGTTGAAATCTGACACATCAACATCATAGAGCCGGTTTGCCACATCTTTTTCGTACAAATATCTACAACAGAAACGTTGTCAATCACCGATTCGAAACTATTTACTACGATCATCAGTGAGATAAAAAGAATTCCGGCCGTAAAGAGATCCTTTCAATGACATGCGGTTTTTATTCTTGCTCAAGTTGCCTGCGAGTTCCCCATATTTTTGCCATCGTGTCAAAACGTGCGTCCTGGTATGGACAATTGAACGTGATCTTTCGCGATACGATAGAAATTAGGTTCATCTCAGCCGTCTTTGCATTCTTTAGAAAATTAGACGCTCTACGTTGGCCCAAAAGAGGATCCGTGAGCGGTTTTTGGGTGAGATTTTGCGCTTTACCGGACTTTCGTCGGAGCGACCAGTTGATATTCAAAACGTTACTGGCGTGGGCGCGTGGCCAATGGCGATACCCGGGTAATAGCAACTGGAATCATGAGTATCCCTATACGGATTACGGTTAAACTTGTGGACGAATCCCGACCTCTAACGGGATTTTCGTTCGTTGTAAATCGCCATTTTGACGCGGGGAATGACGAAAATAGTCTCAGCGAGTTACTTGCCCGCATTCGACTGAAATTCGATCTCCAGCCATATCAGGTTTAGCTTTTTGAAATTTATGCCATTGATGTATGAATAAAAACCCTGTTTAGGAGATTGCATTGTTAGATGATCAAGACAACAAGGTTGAGCAAGTTGAACAACTACGGGATCGTCATCAACTGACTTTGTCAATATTGAATTCGCCGGATAACGATGGTGGGAGCAGCTGTTCAGATGATTCCAATTCACTATCCGACGAAGATGATGAAAGTTTCATCGTTGAAAACCGATTTTGCATATTCCCAAATCTGATCAAGACCGACAAAGGGAGATATTTGTGCCAGCAAGCTTTGAATGAAATTCGCCTCGTTGGTTCAACGCTAATCACAAATAATGTGTTTAATCCATTAACAGTCACGTTCATATCTGACAATCTAAATTACGGCGTCAGAATGCGTTCAATCATCGTTCCTAATAACTTAAACACTGATTCGCATTTCGCCATTGACGATATTGTCAACCGGATTTGGGCAATAATCCTGTGCCATGGAGGTTTCGTAGCTGCGGCCGTGATCAAAAACGGCGTTGTCGTCGCACATAAAACCCTTCATCGATATGTTCAGAGAAAATCTCAGGGTAAACGACAATCCAATCATGATAATTCTGGATCATCCTCCGGCCATTCGACAGTTGGTTCACAAATTCGGCGAAAACAAGAAAAGGCGCTTCAAGATGGATTGAGGATGTTGATGGAGTCGTGGAGGGACCATCTCAAGCAAGCAGATTTGATATTTGTTCACGCGCCAGGAAGAAATCGCTCTAATGTTTTCTACGAAGGCGGCCCTATATCAGGCGATGATTCACGTTTACGTCCCGTTGCGATGAATACAGGACGGGCGACACTCAGAGAAGCGCTCAGGATTGTTAGGGCGCTCGCTACTTTAGAAATATCATCTAATACATAACGTCGCAAGTGATCAGGTTTTACTCACATCAAAAAATACATGGGGCGCGTCTGGTGAGTTCATGGATTGTCTTTCTTCAGCTCACCTGCATTCTTTGTGTCAATTTCTGTTCGCCATGCCTGAAGGTTTACAGAGTCTTTTCAATTACCCAAGCTGGCCGGGAAATCCTATCGTGACCAATGCGAAAGATGAATAATTTCGAAAGCCTTGTCAAGTCTGTTCGCCACCATGCGAATATCATATCGCTGCCGGGACGAAGACCGCCCCACGTTCAACGCTTTCGCTACCATTTCCTCACATGTCTTAAATTCGGAAAATAAGCCGAAAGCTGGTGCGGTTGGTCCTTGTAGGGCATCTCAGAACCGTTGTCCAAAGCAGTGAAGATGGCGATTTGAGTATCCGAAACAGCACCGGCCAGGCACGTTTGAAGACGGTCGGCGACGACCGATATGATCTTGAAGACGGACGCCCTGTTCTAAGCTGCCCCGAACCGTCAACAGAGCGTTTTGAATCGTAAATCAAGGTGACCGCGATTATCACGACGTCGCACTCCTTCAACATGCATCTTTGCAATGCAAGCGAACAGCGCGGCAGGAGAGGTGTTTGTCTTGAAAGTGATCATGGGCACCGGGCCGCTTCTGGCGCTCGTTGACAACAGTGCGTTGCTGACATTCGTGAAGAAGGACGTTCTGCCGGCCAGACACGATATCAACCGACTATACGCCATCAGAATTCAGGATTTATGGGCGTACAGTCTGATACACTGAGTTTAACGGTCGCTTACATGATTGAGATAGGCACTGGTGCCACCATGGCGCAAATCCCGCTAAGAAATTACCAAACCCGAATCTGTTGGGAATAGCGTTTCTGAAGCAGTTAGAGCTGGTGGTTGTGTGCATCGCAAGGCGCTGATTATGCCGCTAGGATTCCGTTTCCGGAAAGGTCAAAGGAGTCACCCCGACCAGCATCTATCACTATATCGATACCGGAGATGAAGGCCATTCGCACGATGGCCTATCAGGACATCGCCGCCAGAGCGCCAGGTGAGCAGGCTGAGAAGCGTGCGACCATATCTGGAAAGAATACATTTTGAAGTGGTGTCGGATCCCATGTCGCTGGCCTTTGTCAGGCCACCCGAAAATGACAGTACGGGTTAGTGGTCAGTTGT